>JAPDVR010000004.1:38263791-38418791 GCA_026230005.1 Gila orcuttii
AAGTGATGTGACACTGCAGTTTCCGCGTCATATTTCTGTCAAGACAATGATGGTAAAAAGCGTTGTTGGCATGTGATATCTGACAACACAAGCCATCTGCCTGGATATGAGGCTAGATTTATGACATGGTTTAAGTGGGCTGCACAGGTGTAGCGAGAGAAAAGTAGCCATTTTTGAGCATTGTCACTTTTCAAATGACCGTAAATTCTGTTAAGGGGACACTTCAGTGGCTTGACAAACTGCCAGTCGTAAAGGTATGTACCATGCTAGTTATCTCTGGCCCTCATGCCTGACACAGTCTCTTAAATGTTTATGCTCTGCACAGTTAAAAGATGCACTAGCTTTGCCGTATGTTAATACAGAATACATTGACTTTATCCTCTATTTATTACCACCAAAATAAAGAATGATCCACAACAAGCAGCAGCAGACAAATCAAAACCTCTCTTTTGATCAAGAAATAATAAAATACTTCAGGTCATGTAATGAAAAGGAAAATCGAATTTTGCACATAGGATAGTGTAATGTAGTTTTATATATTTAAAAAATATAAGTCACAGATGTAGAAGTACTAGTAGTAATAATAATAATAGTTATTATTATTATTATTATTGACTTACTATTTTTTTCAGATCTTAATAATAATAATAATAATAATAATAATTATTATTATTATTGTTGTGGTTAACTTTTATTAATGCACCATGCACAACACACAATGTAATAAACAACTATTAGTAAAATAAAAATATTGTCGTTATTTTTGTTAACAAGAAGCATATACATGTTCATAATGTGAAGTTTATTAATAAAGCTTGCCTAAGGCCCATTCGTGTTGTGCATCTTTACTACATTAATGCAATAAAGCTGCCTTTGCTAGCAAGTAAATGCAGTACATTTTGTTCATATCCATTTTGTTAATGGATAATTAAATAATTAATGTTATCTGTTCAGCTGTTCATTATTGTAACACTGTGGTGTGTATACTTTTAGCAAGCATGATCATCTTTATTTATTTTATTTATTATGTACACCATTATTTTAATTAATTAATTTATAAAATTACTAAAGATTTAACAGATGAAACCACCACATGGCTCTATTGTAGCACAGCTTTTGTCATTATTCTTCGATTCTAATTCATTCATTCCATTGAGTGCGAGCAACAACTGCGTCTGATTGTCTATCAAACGAATCCCCATATTCACAGGAGCGCAGAGGATTGAGTACACTTACAGAAACCCATTAGCCTAGTTTCTCAGACTTATAGTAGAAAAAAAATCAAGCCAATCATCAAGCACAGACCACACATGTCCACAAGAAATGTCTTTTGCCACTCACATCTCCATCAGAAGGATAATGATTCTCAATCCATCATTAAAATTTGCCTTGAGGCTTTTTGTCGCATCAGTCTCGCACTTGTCTCTTGAGGCAGGTTGAGTCTTGTTTGACATGTTATTGTTTACCCACTAAACCACACAAAAGTGTGTGTGTTTGTAGTCCTGAATCTCTGTAATCTTGATGTATGTCTGACGTTATTAAAACTTGCAAAATGGATCGCAATCACACTTAAAGCTTGCATAGAAATACAACACATTGGTTTCGGCATATAGAGGAGACTGGGGCTAGTTGTCACAAAGTTTTGACTAACAGTGGTTTTGTTAATTATGTTGAACTATTGTAAACCATGCCCTCAAAAGTAAAATTTCATTTGCCACAAAAGGTATGCGTTACTTTAACTAACCTCTTGTTCTAATAATAGTGGAAATGTTCAATAGTCAAAAAACGTATTTGTATAGCGCTTTCACAATACACACTGTTTCAAAGCAGAGGATATAATATCTTAATAATATCATGCCTTAGTCACATTTAGTGAATTAAAGCTGGGGAAAATATAGTTTACATTTTACAAAAATACAAGCAATCAAGCAGATAAGATATGCTATATATATTTGTAATATATAAATAATCTGGATTACATAATCGGATTCCAAAAATTAAATCCTTGTAATTAGATTATATTACTTTTTAAAACACTCATAATCAGATTACAGTTACTTTTATATTGATTACATGATTACTTAATATTTACAAAATGACAGTGAATTATTCAGAATTCATTGATTAGTGTTAAGCATAATATAGCCTATTGTTTAATGCACTTCACGTTGTTGATAACAAAAGAAAAATCATTTTTCTTTCTCTTTGTATTTTTTATTAATATGGTACTTTATCAATATAATAAGATTATACTACTCAAATCAATGTTATAAACAAGTTAGGTCAAAAGTAATCTAAAGCAATCAAAAGTAGTCAGATATATTACCTAAAATGTGTAATGTAATAGATCACATATACAAACTACAATTTGTATCATGTAATTTTTATTCAGCAATAGACCACAATTTGTAGTAATGTACCCAGCACAGTATTGTGTGTGTGTGTATATATATATAGCCATACACAAGTATACTGTAAAAATGGATTTAGAAATAAATAAATAAATAAAATATTCAGTAGACTAAAAGTTGTGACAACTGGCCACACTAAGCAATAGTGATCAAATAAGTAGCCCAGTGTAAAATATTAGTCTTTTTGGTCATCTAGTGTTTAGTCCACCCTAAACACTAGATGGCACTGTTTGACCAGCAATGCTATGGTTTAGTCCTGTGTTTTTCGAGGATCTCCTCTCCTCACAGTGCAGACAGAGTTATCATTTACTAGTTGAGTGGGATCTGCCATTGCTGTTATCTTTTAATAGATTTGTACGGAGGGAAAAGCAGGTGCCTCTTGTTAATGTGTCCAATTGCCCAAGTTGCCTACTGAATGTGGTGCATCCATCATTGTCTGCTACTGTGACACCCTGTCATCCGCCCTCAGTGGCACAAGCCATGCAGACGCACAGTAACAGATGAGCTTCCTCATGGGCACTGTGCACGCTCAACACAATCAGCACAAACACTCCCACCCTCACACACGAACGCATACGCGCAAACAAACACACACACACACACACGCGCGCACACAAACACACACACACACGCACACAAACACACACACACACACACACACACACACACACACACACACACACACACACACACACACACACACACACTACTACTAAACTCTTGCTGTCTACACTGCTGGTGAAAAGAATATTCTGATTTCATCAACAAAGTTGACTACAACACAATTGTCTAAGCCAATGATTCCCAAACAGGGTGATTCAAATTTGTTCCGGCGTACGGAAAGATTTACATTTTGCTTTGAATGATGACTTTTATCAATATTATACTGCTATTATTAGGCCAAAATATTTATATAATTAATATCCTAATTTAAATAAAGTGTTATTTATTTTAATTAACTTATTTTTTTAATTATATATTTATTTTCTTTTTCTTTTCTTTTCTTTTTTTTTCTTTTTTTAATGCCTTTGGACATTCAGCTATTTTTTAAGGGTGTAGTTTGTGGTTCGTTAGGTGATGTTATATTTGTTGAGCATTGATAATTAAGTTCTACCATACAAAAATGGTGAATAATTTCTATCTATCTATCTATCTATCTATCTATCTATCTATCTATCTATCTATCTATCTATCTATCTATCTATCTATCTATCTATCTATCTATCTATCTATTTAATCACGATGTAATGATAATATTAACATATTCATTGTTTTATCTAGATGGATAGATTGCATTTCTGCAAAACGGTACAATCAGTGCAACCTGTGATGAAATATCCTATTCTTCATTGATGTAGTCACAGATGAACTGTGTGAAGAAAGCTTGTGGTGCCTCTACGTTATGATTTGTTATTTAGCGTCGCATTCATGTAGTAAAGATGCACAACACGAATGGGCATAAGGCAAGCTTTATTAATAAACTTCACATTATGAACATGTATGCTTCCATTTGGCCCACATAAGTGGAAAGGCATTTTACAATCAGTAACACTCTGAGCTTGATTCTATAGTAAATATGTTCATGGTTTGTGGCCTTATATAGTAGAGGTTGGGACATGGCTTTTGCAGCTGCGTCTTTTTTGAGGGAAGCATTACCAGGTTAATACAGTGTTAGGGCTCTTGCGATGACAAGGGCTAGGGCTCTAGGGTCTTAGAGAGGTCAATGTCAGTACCACTTTAGCAAAAACCTGTGATGCAGCAGGCCAGAGTTTGAGACATGTGCAACCTCGACATTCCCATCACCCCCAAGAGTCCTCCCAGTCTCAGCTTAAAAAGGCTTTGGGTGTATCATAAATATGGCATGGTCACATCTTGTGCTTTTTAATAGAAGAGGGCAATAGGGTTTATTTCTTGCCCTTTGATTTAATTTTTTCTTTGTTTTTTATTTCTTTTTCTTTACCCTGAGGCTCTTGAGCTGAAGTTTTCTCGTTTTCCTGTTGTTGGAAAGCAGTAAAGACCACAAGGTCAAAGTTCCTGACCTCAGTTTTCACGGCATGCAGGTAATTATAACCATGGTTCCTCGTTTTCAGGTTTCAGCGAAAAAATAATTGCCCTGCTGGCATCGTTAAAATCTGCTTAATTCATTTGTATAGCACCCTTGCTAAACATGATTGGAGTAAACTTTGTTATCCTACACTGTTGAGTAAAATTAATTTGATGATTTAGGTCTAATTTTCTAAAACCAAAAACAGTCAGCTTAATGTTTTTCATGACTAGTGTCATTTATTTACATAAACACTTTTTTGTTGCTGTGTCTTTACGACTTCTATGTAAATGTCCTCTTTGCGATGCAGAGCTGTAGGTGCTACACACAGGCAGAAACAACACAAGGTGTGATAAACTAGAAACAACACAAGGTGTGATAAACTTTTCCACACTTATTCCTCACTCTTAAAAATAAAGTTTCCAAAAGAGCTTTTGCAGAGATGCCATAGAAGAATTATTTTAGGTTCCCCAAAGAACCTTTCAGTGAACAGTTCTTCAAAAAACAAATTTTCATAGTGTAAAGAACCCTTTAATTATCTAAATAACCTTTTTCCACTATAACACAACTTTTTTGCAATGGAACGGTTCCATGGATTTTAAAGGTCCTTTATGGAACGATCCATACCAATAAAGAACCTTTATTTTTAAGAGGTCTTTTGCCATAATAAATGATGAACTATCATCAAAATCTCCAGCATAAATCAAGAATAAATCAACTGCCAGTGAAAATAGAAAACTCAAAGATTTTCAAATTATAAGATAATCATAGATAGGCCTAATCAAATTTGTTTTAAATCCAACATGTACATTTAATTTGAAAAGTAGAACATACTAGACTAACCATAAAATGTGAACTTTCTTATTTTTGATTCTGATCCCATGCCGAGACTTTCTTCAAGGTTTACACAATTTGAAATGTCTCTTAAGACTGCTTTGAGTGGTAACCCAGCCAATTTATGCAACAGGGCCATTGCAGCCTGCAGTCAAGCTCAAATGGAAACTGTAATAGTGGTACGCCATTTGGCTATGTTATTGTTTTATTTAGTATTACCCAGTTGGGAAAAGTCAATGGCAGAGTGGAGAGGTCCTCTCTTCCATCTCTAGAGCTAATTTGGTTGTGTAGTTTTGAGTGCTTAATTTTGCACTCAGTCGCTTTCTAAGGTTAATCGCGGGACAGCAGTGTTTATGTTGCAGTAATACGGGCCCAACTCCCTTGCTAAATCTTGTAGGCTCAGAAATATGCATCCTCCACCCCCATCTGCCCCCTGTTCAGTGGAGGAAAAAAAGAAGAAAGACAAATGTGACGTTGAACAAAAGACAGAGGAAAGTCGTTCCAATTAGCCGCTAATGAGACAAGCTCATGAGGATTTCCAACTCCGCAACGTGTTAGCATTTACCGTGCCCCTCACTGAAGCCCCGCGCAGCGCGACAAGGGAAATGTGGCGAGAGAACATATCTGTCATGATTGCCTACACATGGCTGCGGGGCTTGCTCTTTGAGATGTGAGCAGGAAGGAACGCCTCACTTATGGTCAATGTAAAAACACCAAATTGACATGCTGAGACCATTTTTCTGTGTTTATCTATCCTGCTACAGCACCCAACCCTTCACCCCCTCTCCCAAAATGGATCCTCAAAGAACAAGGAACAAAGTTGCACACCATACGTTCTCAATTTTCTCAATGTGGTGAAAGGGGGGAAATTCATATAATAACTGAAAAATAATATGTCAAGAGAATAACCAGCACTCCCTGTAGCCTCTGAGATACTTTTATCAGAAATGTCTGGCTGAAAACGGGGAAAAAAATGTTTTTGTAATGTGCCTCCGCTGAAAGCCTGGGGTGATCTTTTTCTAGCTGCTAAAATGGCCACATGTTGGGTTAGACAAGAGAATCTTGTCTGCAGTGAAGTGTAATGTGATGCTATCATTTAGAAACCACCAGTATTAGCATTAACGTCAAGATTTTCGTTTTGTATACGTCACATGCTAATGCAAACGTTAGTGACTGTGCTTCTTCAAACCACAATAGCTGTAGACAGGTTTGTTTACCCCTGAAACTATAAAGATGGAGCTGAATTGAATTGGACAGGAAACACACACTGTAATTGTATTGTGTCGGGGAACTATGTGTGCGTGCATGCTAACTAACTGCGCCACCGGACCCGCCAGAGCTGCCAGCGTCTCGCACCAGGATTTCTAGCATTAATTTAAGTCTGAACACATCCATAAATAAATAATGAAGGAAATAATGAAAATAATATTACGTTTGGCAGCAGGCTTGTTTCACATTTCCTCTTAGCCCACGTACTGCGCTAGCTAATTAGCTTTCTGAGGAGTTGTCCTCCTTTCTGTAAATTGAGTTCCTGAGTAAAAAAGGCTCTCAAAAAGCTGTATTCTGATGAAAGACAAAAACATCACAAATGCAAACAAAACAGTCACATACATGTAAAGGTCTCACAAAAGGCTACTGAACATTTTGTACTCATTCCTTAATAATAACTCATCACAGAACTTCTAAGAATGTTTTGCTAATGTTCCCATTAAGCTAATGTATGAAAACAGAATTTCAAAATGTTTTTTGAATGTTCAAAAGATCCGGATTTTCCAATGTTTGAAAAAAGTTTTTTTTTCTTTCTTGGTTATGCAAGATTTAAGGGACTAATATTTTACAAAAAAAAATTTTTCATTTAAAAAACGAATGTCCACCAAAAAAAAAAAAAAAAAAAGTTTCATGAACAAAAAAAATATAAATAACCTTTTTTTATTAACGTTTTGAGAACATTATTATTGACAAGATAACTTTGAAATAACATTCTATTAACGTTACTGGAAGAACGTTTGTTCATAATTTTGAGAGAACCTTTCCAGAACATTAGCCAAAGTTCTGAGATCTTTCCCTATTAAATGGGATGTGGCTGTATGTTATAAGAAGACTGTAGAAGCCATTCCTGATCAGCCTGCCTATATTTGGGGCTTTTCATTGACCTTGCAGTTACTAAAACAGTGTTCAGGCCTTTAACCTCCCCCTGCCTACTTGCACACTCTTAACACTCCCACTTTAGGATCTTACCTGCTCCACCTTGTGCCCTCCAATGCTTCTCATAAAAAGCTTATATGTGCAGGGACAGAAGCTGTGGCTCAAGGTAGCCTCTACTTTTTATTTGAGTCTTAAAGAAGACCGTAAACCTTTAGCTCCAGAAATAACCTCCGGCACCTAGAGCCTACGTACTCTCTTTCCTCATTAGACCCCAGTTCCCCCCCCCCCCCCAAAAAAAAAAAAAAAAAACATGTTCAAACGACTTCTTCCTCGCAATGCGTTTACTGCTAATTAGTTTGCTTTGTAAGGTTAGATGTGCGGACGGAGCAACTTTGAAAGCGTTTGGCGGCCATCTGTGTGAGCACAGCGATAACTATGTACAGATGGCCCGCACTCGAGACAGGTTGCTTCAGAGAGGAAAAAAGCAATGAGACATTTTTAGTTTATGTTAATAAGATTTATGGCCACACTCACAGGTAACCTATTTGGCAGTAATGGTGACTGTTAGTCATTTGAGGAGGAAAAAGAAGAAAAAAAAAAAAACGATAAAAAGTTTTGAAGAAGAAAAGTCATTGAAGCGAATGAATATAGACCAAATAAAAGGCTTGTTCCAGTATTAAATATTTTTCTGTGATCTACTAACTGTATTAGGTGGGGTTATTAGTCCTCATCATTTTTCTACTATTTTTTTTTTCTGCTTTGCTGTTTCTACACTGCCACATATTGAATCAATTGGTTGTCAGCTTCTTGAGAAAAATACTCAATTTAACCAAGTTAAATTGCCATTACTTACTCAGTGAACCAGGTAACTCAAGAAAAAGGTCATATTGCCTGGTAATTGTTGGACACGGTCACAAAATTCGCAAACATAATCAAATAAGTGAAGTGACATTTGTAATTTATGCCTTTACCTTAGACGCAGGTGTTTACATACTGTTTTCAGCCATTTTTCATTTAAGAAAATATTGAATTTTTAAAAAATATGGGAATATATTTTCTAATATCTTTATGTGTGCAATAATGTGAACAAAGACAAGAAGATTATTTTTTATTTAGACTGACATTCTAAATTTTGTGTGAAATCTGTCCCAGTCAGTTCACTGCTTTAGTGCCTCCTTTACTGGACAATATATAAACTCTTCTAACTTTATTTTTTTAAAGTTGTGCTGAATTAGTGATGGCCCATGACCAGGTTGCTGATCTGGTTTAATGTTGGTAGAACAAGAGAGATTCTGTATGACTGCACACTTAATAGGATTCCCCTTCGTAGTCTGTTGATTTGGCTGCGTTAGCCACGTTTTCATGCTAGCCTGATTTTATTTTATAAAATATATAATCCAGCTCCTTAATTAACAAACTTCATTTTGGAACATGGGAGAGGATTTGCACTAATTCAGTGTTTACAGACATAGTGAAATAAACTTCATCTTGCCTTTGAGTGGCTAATTCTGCTAATTGCTTCCACAAGTAAACACTCAGTTAGCATGGCCCATCACAACACACATCAGCTTAGCTGTAATGGAGTCCGGAGCTTTTGGGAGGTTAAGAGTGTTTTTATAACTTAAGAGGACTTGATAAGAGAAAGCTATATTTACAGTGGATCAGTTTGACAGCTTTTCAAAGAGCGCTATCTATAAGTGGCTATTTTTGAGCCATAGAGAGACTGTCCTCTTAGCTGAAGTCTTCATTAGAGAAGGAAACCGAGAGGAAGCTGAGAAGAGAAAGAGGGAGATAAAAATATGTTCAAATAACATCTTTGTAATGTCAGTGCACATTTTTCCTTCTGTGCTCGCATATGCATCTTCATACTGTTAAAAACGCTTCAGTTATTGTTTGTACTGTCTCTGCTAGCAGTATCTTTAGCTGTTGTCTTTGCAGACATTTGTAATTTTTTTCCCAATACCACAATCATTTTAATCCTTTTTTTAGATGCTTGCATTATGGATAAAGTAGGCTAAAATTATTTTAACCAATACTGAACAGCATATTTGTCAAAAGGAAATTTGTTTTAATGAATTTACTGCATACTGTGACTTGAGTAGGCCTGTTTTGTTTTCTTCCATGTCTTCCATTTTTTCCTTTTCATAATCTCTTATTACATATCTCATACTATTCCATCTGTTTTTGTTAAACATTTATTCATTCCTCATCTGTTTCATAAGATGAGCCAATCAAGAGTACAGACACTAGAAGGCACCTCCTCTCCCTCTCCTTCTTTTTTTCCTGAGGTTTTATTAGGAAATGGATCCCAGGTGTTCGATAAGCCTGTAGTGGACATGACAGCAGTGCAATCAAGTGTATAAATTTAATTGCAGGCTCATTTGGGGCCGTTTATTAGCCGGTTAGGGGCACCCTGCTCCACTTGAACCCTGTTATTGTGAGGCAGAACATCTGTTTGGCTCTTTTTAACTATTTGTTTCATTGCATAGTTTCACAAATGCACAGTTTTAATGGATACAGGATTATGGTAAACTGGCATTGTGGGCTTGAATGCTGTAGTTGTGTTTCGTGGAGCAATTTATGTTGTTTAAGGATCAATTTGTAGTCTAAATTATAAAAGGAATCCCAAGGAAATAAATTAAAGTAGTCGTTTAATTTTGTGAAGCATCATCGACTGGACCGTTTTGGGGGCCAAACACAACAAACGAGTTTACAAACTTATTTTCTTTCATTTAATCATATGAAATTTGATTTTCTTACTTTGTTAATGATGTTAGAGATTGTTAGAGTTTAAACTTTTTGATGGTTTTGATGCATTGATTGTGCCATTGCAATTTTAACTTTATTTATTTATTTGTTGATTTATTGGAAAGTTATCTATCGAAAGAACTTTTTAAAGAAGTCTGATGCGACAAAAATACATGAAAGTGTTTTTTTTTTTTTTTTACAATATTGGCACCAAACATATCAAGTTCAATGCGGAATTGTCATTCTCCGAAAAAAATAAAAAATAAAAATAATAATAACTAAATCATTTTTGGCATCCAAATAATTAAAAGATTGATACCCCTTTTGAATAACACAAATGACAAGTCATTGCCTTACAATATGAACGTGTTTTTGTTGAGTTTACTGAGCGGGTCTCAGTGATGATGAGTGTAGGGGGATTGTTTCGTCATTTTGATTATGTGATTTTTATATTTATGTACATTGTTTGTTTTTGTGTGTAGGCATGTTGAAACTCATTGACAAAATTTCCCTATGGGGATAACAAAAGTCAACAACAACAACATATAAGTTCATAGAAATACATTGTTGAAATGTGCTTATATAATTGTCAAAAACAGTGTTTGTGCAAAACATTTGCATTGTAGTTATTTACTGCGATAAACTTCAAGCCTACCATTTCCTCCATCATAAGGTTTACCTAACAGTAACATCTTTGGACCTTCTCACAACTTTTCCATCATTGTTTAATGTCATTTTACAGTATCTGGGCTTTAACTCTCTCTGTTTTTTTTATTTTTATTTTCACGTAACAAGGCCTACATTTTGCAAATCAATCGGCCAATAGAAAATGTGTTCTGAAACAAAAACAAAACACAGAAAAAGACATTTCCTCATCCTCATCCATGTATTTCTCATGGTAAATTTATAGATTAATCAACTGTATTGTGAGAACTAGATATTTCATAATCTCTGCATGCTAACGCATTACACAAGCTAAAATTGGAAGCGTATTTGTTTTGTAAAATAGTTTCCTCATGCCGTGCAGTCTAACATCTACATGATGTCCCCTGTAATTTGAATATTTCTATGTTAGTCAAGCATGACAACAAAATAAACAAATACATGCACTTGCTCCGGTGGCACCTAACAGCATTTTCTCGAGTGTGCAACAAGGGCTAAATATGTCTTAGCAAAGGTCAGGCTATGATTTGTTATGAGAGTACTCGTGGGGATTTCTGATGTGCGCTAATCAATCCCACACCCCTTGACATGCACATAAATCAATGCTGTATCAAGAAAAGCCCTCCCACTGTACAAGACGAGAGCAGGGCGACGTGATAAATCCCGTACTCGCCATTTTCTGCCCCCTCCTCCACCTCTTAGATCCCGGCCCGCTGATAGATCGCAAGACGCCGGCCTTGCTGTTCTGTTTGGTGGCATGAAAAAAAAAAGAAAATCCCCTATGCGCTAACACTCTTTGGCGTTGATGGCTTATTACCAGGCGCTGTGATTTGACGGGATGTGTTCAAGGATCTCCTGTGCGGAGGAAAAGGTCAGCAGCTTTTAGCTGCGGCTCTGCTGGAATACTAATACTGTCCTTATTCAAATGATCCGCTACATTGCTTATTAAATGGGCTCCGGTGCTTTAATTTAATAGTGCGGGAGCCGGGGCGAATGAGAAGCCTTTGCCAGGTCTGAATGACACGCTTCTAAAGGCAGAGATCAGAAGGGGGTGGGGGTGGATTTCAGGAAGTGCAGTCAGTGTTACCGTGTACATTGGCGAACACACGAGAATGTGTATTTTTGCACATGATGGACACACTTACGGTCATGTACATTCGCTTTACAACTCATTATTGGAAAATGTCCTCTCTCGCTTTTGTTCCCGCTCCACCTCTCCTGCTCCTCCTTCCACTCGGCTCTACGCAAACAAAAATAATAGATCCATTATGCACTTGGCTAGGCTATAAATGCTGTTTAATGTATGTGTTCTCGTTAAACCCGGTTTTGTGGATTTGAACGCCGGACAGTGTTGTGCTTATTTCTCATAAAGGTTGTGTTTATTGGTTGGTCCAGTCTTGGAAATCTCTTTTGATCAATCGGCAGGATGGGCCTCGTGTCTAGAGAGATATCAAAATTGAGTCTTAAAGGGATAGTTCATCCAAAAAATGAAAATTATGTCATAATTTACTCACCCTCGTGTCGTTTTTTACTTTCTTTCTTCAGTGAAACGCAAAAGAAGATATTTTGAAGAATGTATTAGCTGGATTTATACTGACGCCTAGTGGCATGGATCATGGCATCATGGGTTTAGGCTGTAGTTTTTGTTTACCAATGCCATTGTGCAAATGTAGAATTCATAGTCATCTGTGAATTTCTCTGTGACTGAAAGTGTTTGATAGTTTTCGGCAGTGTCGGACCCCATTAGGTGACCCACACCATGTAAAATAAAATATTCTGAGTCCTAATATTATGTAAGTACATCATTTTAAATATATGGTAACGCTTTAAAGAAAAAAATAGAGCATACCTTTAAACACAACAGTGAGTTATGTGTGTATGTGCAAGAGAGAAAACCATATAAAAAGAGTCTTAACAGCCATCAGCATTCATTCTGACATAAGACTGATACATTTTTGTGTCGTTGAGTGGCTAGATATGAATGATAAAGCATGTACGCTTTAGTGTGTGTAAATAAAATATATCTTCATGTGCATGTTAAACTCAAGATGAATTCTGCACTACACTCAAACCATTAAATGTTATTGTTATACTTTTTTTTTCTCATGCAATATGTTAAAAATGCATCTATGAAATAATACATAAACAACATAAACAATAATAATAATAATAAAAAAAATTCTGAGAAAAAGACCTCCAGGGATCTGACAGTCATGGAAGCTGACAGCCATGGACAGTAAGAATAAATAAGTTTGCATTCATAAAATGGCCATAAAATATGAAAACAAAATAATTGAAGCTTAATTTGGTATTAATGTGGCACAAACCACATAAGCACTTCCTGTGAAAGATAACAAATAAAAAAGTGAGTGTGGGTGAAACAGAGACAATGGAATTAATGTGTGCTCTTATCACAGATGAGCCATTACATTCAGCCTCACTATTCTGAACACACATGCACATCAATACCTCAAACAATAAATAATCACTCCAATAGAATACCCTCTCTCAACTTCCACTGGAAATCTCCATATCATTATCACAGGGTGGGAACTGAAAACAATTAATAATCCCACAATCAGCCTTTCAGACCGCATCCATCTTGTTTTTCATTAGTCTCTCTCTCTCTCTCTCTCTCTCTCTCTCTCTCTCTCTCTCTCTCTCTCTCTCTCTCTCTCTCTCTCTCTCTCTCTCTCTGTCTTCTCTGCAGCTTCTTAGTTTTAAAGGTAACAAACAACTGTTTTCCGAGATTGCATTTACATTTATCTTCTTGGCAGATGCTTTTTACAGTGTATTCATGGTGTTTTATCAGAATGTGTGGAGGGAATCAATCCCACAGTTTTGATACTCTCCATATTCTACCAGTTAAGTTGCAGGTGGAGACTGTGACTCTTTCTCTGCTCAGTCTTTAACTACCATTACCGTCCCATGCGCATCTTTAAGTATGGCCCGAAATCTCATGATTCAGCATTCAGAGACAAATAAAATCAAATATTTTCCCATTTTCTTCTACACTATAATCTGTCCCACTACCTGCAATGACTGTGGTCCAGGGTTCCCACACATTTTAAGCAATGAATTTCCTTGACTTTTCCAGTCATTTGTGATTATTGGCTCAGGATTTTAAAACACATTTATAGAGATTGTGCTCATGAAGAACACATTTGATCTGATTAAATATTCAGGGCTGAGCTAGAAAAAAAAATGCGACATACATTTTCCCCAAATATACACTACCATTTAAAAGTTTGGTAATGGTGAGATTTTTTTTTAATGTTTTTGAAAGAAGTCTCTTTTGCTCACCAATGCTGTATTTATCCTATCAAAAAAATACAGTATTTTTTTTTTTCAATAATTGTTTTCTAATATAATATATTTTAAAATGTATTTTATTTCTTTGAGGGGCAAAGCTTCATTTTCAGCATCATTACTCCAGTCTTCAGTGTCACATGATCCTTTCAGAAATCATTTATCATCTCATCATGCTGATTTGGTGCTGAGGAAACATTTCCTATTATTATCAATGTTGAAACGGGCGTGATGCTTAACGTTTTATTTAAAGAATAGAAAGTTCAAAAGAACATTTATTTGAAAGAGAAAACTTTTGTAACATTATAAATGTCTTTACTCCCATTTAATGCTTCCTTGTTGAATGAAAGCATTCATTTCTTTAAAATGGAAAAGAGCAGCTTGTGCTACAAGCCACAAAACATCTACTTTTGTGTAACACGTAAGTCTGACATGAGGGTGAGTAAATGATGCCAGAATTGTCTTGGATTAACTATTAATTTAAAGAATATCCACATGCAAGTTTTTGTCTTTTGGTATTTTCTATTCTTTTGTTGTGTTTTTATGGCATCATTATCATAAGATAACAGTTTGATTCCCTCACAGCACCTCCACCTCCTCCAGGCCATAAATCAGAGTGACTATGTCATCATTGTGGGATGTGGCGGAGCTCAGTGTCGAGGCGGTTGGCGTCTCGGGTGTGAAATCACTTGACCCTTTAGCATTAACCTTTCCTCCACTGGTCCACAGGTCTCTCCCTGAGCCTGAGAACAAAAGAGGAACACTCCTGATTAAACACTAGAGTCCTCACTTGATATTAAAGCCTGGCTTAGTTGCCCATGTCCGCACTAAGACTGTGTGTGTGTGTTTGTGTGTGTGTGCTGGGGAGGAGGCAGACAGACCAACCTCCCAGAGGGAACAGTGTTTTGTCGTCCCAAGCAATGTTTACCTTCACTCCCCCTAACACACACACATAGATCTCTGTCTCTGTGGTTTGGATCGATAGGCAGAGCTAAGATGCGCTCTGAGAGGCCTGAACTCTGGAGGAACACTTGTGTGTCTGCTTCGGTTTATGCTGCATACATCACAAAAACATTCTTCATTTACTGGGTATTATCTCCTTTTTCTCCCTTTCCATTTTTTTTTTGTATCTATTTCACTCATTCATTATTAAATTAGCTTTAATTTTAATTCTTGTGTGCTTCAATTACAATGAATTTAAAATACATTTTTAATGTAATTTTTTCTTTAACAAATTAGAATGTGCACACACGCGCGTACACACGCATTCTTGTACATCTATCTTTGTGAGGACATTCATTGACACAATGCAATATCTAGCTCATTTCAATAACCCATCACAACTAAGTGTCTAACCCTAACCCTAAACCCAGATTCCTTCACCTAATTATAACCTTATCCCTAAAACCAAGTCTTGACCTTCAAACAGGCCTATAAAGGGCTCTCAGAAAGTAAGGACCGACCAAAATGTCCTCACTTTACTCTCTCTGTCCTCACTCCGAGGGTCCTCAAACCAGTCCTCACAAAGATTTCCTTGTTTTGAGTTTATATATATATATATATATATATATATATATATATATATATATATATATATATATATATATATATATATATATATATATATATATATATATATATATATATATATATATATATATATATTATTTCCATTATGGATCCAGACTACAGATTAAGAAATTACATTTTTTACTACAATTTTTTTTTTTACTACAGTAAAATAATAAAACTAACAAGATTAACTTAGAATGTGATTTCCGATAGTTGTCTATAATAAAACATTGATATTAACTTATTTTAATAATAATAATAGTAATAACAATAATAATTTTTACTATTATTATTATTATTATTACCATTAGCATTATCATTAATAGAATTAAGTTAATCTAAAAGTAAATTAGCCAACAATACAACTAGTATGCAACTTATTAAAATCACCACTTGTCTTTAATTATCTCTAATTTAACTAACAATATAATATGAGGTATAATTTTGTCAAAAGTGTGAATGTTTATCTGTGAGAGAGTAGGGAAAGTCATTAACGTTTCCTAGCTACACGTTAAATTGTAAAAGCTCTTTGTGTCCCGTCCCAGAGGCCGGAGAAATAGTGTGTGAGAGAGTCCCCGTTCTGTTATTCCACCCCCCTCATACTTATCTCTCTGCCCTGTCATGTTCCTTACATCAGGAGAAAATAATTAATTACTCAGTCCACTCATGATTTATGATATTACTGACATAATTAATGAAACACATCAATTTTCCTGTTTAATTGAAGGGGGCCGCAGTGCACGTCTGGCACAGTTAAAGGATTCACATGACAGAACAGGGCAAAATAGACACCTTCCCATTTTTATATTTTTTTATTTCACCCTCTCCCTCCCTATCTCTCTCTCTCTCTCTTAGTAGCCTGTTATTAACAAAAGTGCATGACAACTTAGCAATATCGGCAACATTAGACGTTAGGCAGTATATAGAGTCAAACACCCAAGCAGTTGGTTTATTGTGCATATTTACACAGATGCAGACATGCTGTACATTAATGTATATGTCTATAGTGTATATATGATTTATGAGGCGTCATTTCTAGACGTGTACAGATCTCCCTCTAGCCTGAAGACAATAGACAGCTAGGTAAGCCATGAATATTTAATTTCCAAGCAGAAGGTATAGAATATGCTCATGTGCTGCATCTAAAACAGTCATGTCTGACAGAACCAAGAAGTCTAGGAGATTATTGCTGATTACTGTTTATTGATTTATAAATTTATAATTTATTTTACTTTTTTTTTTCTGTGTTTCTGTGGCGTTAACTCTTTCTGGCAATGTTAGCGGGTCTATAATGCTTGACAATTATTATTAGTAGTAGTATTTTACATTTTGCTTTTAAATATTAAATATGATGTTTGATGATGGATTGTATGATGGATATTTAGAATTTTAGCTTCAATGATTTTTGAATGGAAAGAGAACAACACAAGAGGTCATAGGACACACACACACTCACACACACACACACACACACACACACACACACACACACACACACACACACACACACACACACACACACACACACACACACATTATATATAGATCTTCTTTTACATAATTACATATTACTAAAATGTATTATATCCTAATGTCAAAAAAGTGTCACAAAAACGAATTCGCAGTCATTCTTAAAAAAAAGAATAACTGTTAGAAATAATCTTTGAGCTCAAAACAATCTAAATGTCTTAGACAAGTCAGCAAAAGTTTAGAGAGAAAGTAAGATTCAATTTCAAAGAAGCAATTTCAGCCATGCATTTAATTCCACTAAGGCACACCGCAAAGACGAAAAAAATAAATTCATTAATTAATTAATAATAATTAAAAAAAAATATCCAACTCACAAAGAGCATTTCATGCGCTTGTGGTTGGACACTTTGAGTTGACCTAGTCAAACTGCGGGAATGTGGCGGTCTGGGTGTGAGTGTGCATGTAACTGTGCTAGGGGAGATTAGTGGCCATGGTAACACACAGCTATCCCTGTTTTTAGAAAGACAAACTCTACATGTGAGAGTGATTGGCAAGTCTTTCCCTCTCCAGCTGACCCATAGAAATGAGCAAGTTAGAGTTATTCTGCTGCAGAGCTTTGAAAGAGGGTGGGGTGGGGGGGGGGGGGGTGGGGGGGGGGGGGGGATACTTTAAAGTGGCTCTCGATAATGCTCCTCTGTCATTTGCATGTGAAACATTGCTGTGTTTTATGGTGTGGTGTGTTTTAGGGGGACCACGCATAGCTGTGGCTTCACGGCATTTTCTGTGATTGGGTTGTCTCGACAGTGACAAACTTTATTTCCAGTCTGTGTGTGAGTGTGTTTGCATTTGTGTTTGGTGTTCATCTTCTTTATTGCTCTTAGACTTGATGTATTGATTTGATTGGTTGATTAAAACTCATCCAAATGTCAGCGTGACAGTCAGTGACTGATGTTCACATAGAGGTTGAGTTCTTTTGAGACTCTCAAACCATGTGGGATGTAATCTGCCATGTGATTTGAAATTAAAAAGGGATCCTTATTTATTATGACTTATGAAGTTTATTGTACACTGAAATGTATTCGTTCTCTTTATCATTTAACCATCAATGCACATGTTTCGGTAATATTGAAGTATAAATGCCAGACTTCACCTCATTTATTCATTCATTTATTTAGAATAACATGATTTTTCTTTTTTCGTTTTTTTTTGTCAATCCTGTGGAATATCTGGTAAAATTTTGTCAGAAACACCTGTACTTCATTTTAACGTCATTTTACCACTTAAACAAAGGCTAAGAACTTTTTATATTTGAACAGAAGGGGGCAGTGTTGGTCTTCCAAACTCAATCTCACTGCATTTGTTTGCAGGTTGGGTGAAATTAAGAAGCAGGATCATACTGTCTTTCTTCTAAGAAGTTAATAAAAACACATTATAGGAATCCTTAATATCCATATTATTGTTAGCCAGACATTCTTAATTGACTTTAAAAATCTATGCAAAATAATTGGGTAAAAAAATAAAAATACACAGAAACTGTACATGATCATTTTTAAATTTCCTTATTTCTATGTTCATATCAATACCACAATTTAATGTCAACCCTGACAATCATAAAATAATCAAAATATTTTGTACCAGCAAAACACTTTGTTTTGACAGTCATAAAATGCATGCCAAAATGCAAATTCTTGTTAACAATGCAGTGTTATAAGGGTATCTGTCATATATCTGTTATAATGGTGAAAACTTTAAGTGTGTGGTTTTTTTTTTTTTTTTTTTACTTGCCAACATTTTAGTTTTGATTTACCTATCTTTAAAACTGTCTGTACATACAGTATTTGTTTTCATTATGATATCTCTGAATTCTGAAGGTGCTTTTTGTCCATCATGTCTTTTGTGATGTTTCAGACGGGGCATGAGACATGACATAAAGCAGACAGGAGAAGACTAAAGGCTTTTGTGTCAAAATCCCTCTTGTGTGTATGTAAGGACTTAAGGATTATGTATCACTTAGTGGCCCAAGTTCTTTCTTTCCATAGTCTGTGTACTTCCCAACACATATACACACGTCCCCTCACTACCCCTAGCCCCTTAACCTGTTCCCCTTTCTTTTCTCCCTTGCCCCCCCTCCCTCTCACACCTCTAACCCTGGCTTAAAACTGCTGGACTGTGTTGCTGGTCAGCATATTGTCACCTGAGTCCCATTAAGAACATCCACATCTTAGCATTGCCCAATCATGCTACCCGCAGCCCTTTTCGGTCCATGTTCCTTTAGAAATAACAACAAAACAGATCTTTCACCTCTCGGAGGTCATAGGAAGTTGGGGAGACAATATTAGTCAACTGAATAAGCAAGTTTTGGGTCTACGAGCCTCAAGACGAGGGGTGGCCTTATAAGATGAGGTTGTTCTGTCTCTCAAGGGTTCTTGTAGTGTAAAGCCGATGAACGCTTAACTGCACAATGACAATCTGGTCTGGGTTAAAACAAAAAAGGAAGGCGTTATTTTGTATTTTTCGTGGTGAGGCACATTCCGAGGATTGGAAGGTCACAGACAGTACATGGTCACAGGAGTTTTGTTGAGGGTTGCATTTTGCAATGAGCTTTTGGTTGTTTCAGGCCAGTTTGATGGTGTATAATGAGAAACAGAAGGATGCATTTTTGGGGGGATTTATCTGCACAGCATTTATATAAAACTGTAATGCACTTTAACCCTCGTGTTCAATTCAGATTTTTTTGTATAGCGCTTTTCAAAATACATATTGTTTCAACACTTTAGAGTGATCTTTTATCAAAAGTGAGCAAGTGTCCAAATCATGTATTTCGGAATTAATTTAAGGCAGAAACAATGAGTTTGTTGAAGTAATGTTCAGACTTTTCTCTAATGATAGCATTATAGAGTCAAACTAAATTTTGACTTGATAACATGATGCAAATGGAAAATGATACATTTATTGTGCTTGATATAGTACATTAATAAATACATACAATAATACATTTTTAAATAAAATTCTCTGATGTACAAATAGTGTAGATACACTCCAGAAAATTATTATTACTATTATTATTTATTTTTTTTATCATACGTTTTTCTATAATGTTTTTTTTTCACTGGATTCAAATTGACATAAAACAGAAACACTAGAATGTTAATATAATGGATATAAGTCACATTTTTGAAAAGCTCATCTACTGTCGTGTAACAGAAGCATAAATCGTGTATATATATATATATATATATATATATATATATATATATATATATATATATATATATATATATATATATAGGCATATATGTTTCAACAGGATATGGTTATATATATTACTTAGTGAATTTAATTTAATAAGCTTTTATTGATAAGGTTTCATTTTTTCCATTCTATAAATACTCTTATTTTTTCCAATGAAAATCCTGTGATACAGTTCAGATGATTATAACTTTCTCTCCACCCTGTTTTCAATGCATCTGGCGTAGCTTGACGCTGTGTGCGTGTGCGTCAGCTGTTGTGTGAATCAAAAGCTCGACAGCACTGTTTCATTGCGTTGACCCTTACACCTCCCAGCTTTCTCTGGTTTGTCGAAGCCCGCAGACCTCGCCAGGGATGTCAAACAACAAAATACTGGTCTGCAAAAGCCAATATCCTGTGTTTGTTAGCGGTACTGCCCGAGCCAAGCCGCATCTAATAATCTGGGAGAAATATTCATTTTCACATCCATATTAACTCTCACGTAAAGATGCAATCGTTCGGCTTAGTCTCTCTCCCTGTCGTTTTCACTCATATCATCGATGTCACCCTTGGTGTGTATTCTCACGAGAGTGTTTTGTTGTATATTCTTGAATCAAGAATATTCTGGAGATGACAGAACGTATTCCAGGTGACAGTCGTGCAGCTGGTGGAGTTTGGGTCGTCTGTCACTCATTCGGTTCTCGGCAAAGCAAATGATGGCGTTATTGTAAAGTCAGTCACTTCTTATTAAGCCCCGCCGAATTGAAACGGCGCTAGATGATGATTCGTCCGTCAGGAGATGCGTACGGTTTGTCTGGATCTATTAACCACTCTCCTCTCACCATATCTCAGTGTCATTGTTCTGTGAGGAGCAGGGCCTTCCGCCCCCCTTCCCCCGAATATGACACGCGCACTGCGGGACATGGCAGCTTCCTTAGAAAAGGCCTCCGCGCAATCATTTACATGCTGTAACCTTACGCCTGCTATTGTCCGTGCCTCAGTCGACATTCATTTGTGTCCTCCGGCAGCTTTGACCAGCGAACAATCCCCGGACCAGGCAGGAGGGGAAAAATGGGCCTACGTTTCACTGATTAAAGAGATGTGGTGTCAGCGCTGGGCCGCTGTCAGCACTCAGTTAGTGACTTTTTATATAAGTAGGCAGCAACGCTAATTACCTTTAAGTAAGTCGTGTCACCTGAAACCCATCTCTGAACCGTTTTTTTTATAGGCTACGCATTAAATATGCTCTCATGTAAAATATAACATGCTCTAAAAGAAAATTAGATGGCTGAAGAGTTATGAAGGCTACATGCGCAATCACGTTTACCATTGTTGGAGCAGACAAAAAATCTAGTTATATCAATATGAATTCATGAGATTTGTGAATTTTACATGCGGGCAAGATTTCCCCACACATATTTTTGCATCGGGCTCAAGTTTGTCATGCAAATTCACCAAGTTGACAAACAGAAAGCTGCTTGGTTTGAATCTGTGCTTCATACATCATACACTATTAATGATAGACAGTAGGCCTGTTTTGGCCACAAAATCTCGCTAATGTGACCACATCTTATGGGTCATGATGTTTGCTGTTTTGAAATGTTGAACATGTTAAATGTACTTTAACCATCATGTTCATACTTTACTATAATGATAACATTGTAAACTCGTGAACATGACTGAAACATCATCCATGAAAATTGTTCACTTTGTGCGTGATGTAAATTAATACATTTATATTTTTTTCAATACGATTCTCTGACTAATGTACAAATAAATTCACTCCAGACATTTATTTTATTTTATTTTATTTTTTATTTTTTATTTTTTTTATGTTTTTTTATTTGACACACTTTAAACTTTGTGATTTTTGCCATTTTGAAATGTTGAACATGTGTGATACAAGAACAAAACTTGGTTGTTGTGAATTCACAAAGCTGTGAAACACTGTTTGGCAGGATGTTTGAAAGCCCAGCGGAGTGTGAGGTGCTATTTCAAGGAAAGAGATGCCATGAGAACGAACTCTGCCTGCTGCCAGTTGGCTGGACCCTATTTTGCTCCTAGTAGCCGCCTATGTTTGCGTTTAATTCGACTGTAAAATTAGATGGAACATTCCTCCGGTAAATCAGAAAATAGCACACTATAGGCTACTACTTTTTTTCCAGATGTCGATGGAAGAAGTGTCCCATATCATTCTTTCTACAATTGTAAGCCAATACTGTAAAAGCGAAGATGACAATGCATATGGTTTCTTATAGTAAGTAGTGCTGATCATGAAGGAATGGATGTTAAATTAAAAAGTTCAGATCTCTGTCATGATGCATATTTTGCGTCAATTTGTTTTAGTCTTGATGAGAGGTGTAAAACCAGTGTTGGGATGTGACTAAAAGTAGAGACTAACTACAGTTCCCTTTCAAGGGAACTCGAGCTGCGTCAAGCTGTGGGAACGCCCCTGCGTTGTGCGTCCTGAAGCACGTATGGAATCAGCCCAATGGAGAGATGGAACGTCATAGGCGGGTGACATCATCGACCAGGAAACTATAAAGCACCCCATAAACACAAGCGCAATAGCTTCTGTGCCTTCAGTCGCGCTATATGTGAATCTGTCCCTGTGTGAATATTGTCTGTCCTTACATACTCTGCACCACACAAACAATTTATATATATATATATATATATATATATATTAAGAGAGATATGGCGAACAAACAGCAGTTTAGGGAGTGTGTCCCTCCCTGCTCGCGTTATTTAACGAGTGGGGATACACACGTTCTTTGTGTTGTTTGTTTGGGAGTGTAGCATGCCCAGTCAGCTCTCGAGGGAGCTGATTGTGAGCATTGCGAGCGTCTGCCATTAAGGATGCTCCGCTCCCGCCGGGCGCTCTTTGAGGAGAGCGGTTCGGTGCGCGCTCCCTGCGGTTCGGGTCCCGCTCTTGCCGAGGCAGAGCGACAACGCATATCGTGGGGATCGCATATGGATCTCTCAGCGGGGTTAGAGACGGGCTCTGCCTTATCTCTCCCTTCACCTGTGAGATCCAGTGCCTCAGTCCCGTATTCGGAAGCACGCGCTGCGGTTTCTTCCGCTCGGGCTGAGGCACCAGTGTTGTTTCTATCCAGTTCTGAGGAGCTGGATGTTGCTAGTATATATGAGGGAGATGTGGAGGATTCGCCACCTTACACTCCCGAAAGCGATGAGCTAGTGGAGGTATTAACAAGAGCTGTAGAAAAACTCAGCATTGTATGGCCAGTGACTAGACAGGAGTCTGTTTCTAAATTAAAATTAGATGAGAGATTTTCGCCGTCACGAGTGCAACCTCCACGCCGGTGCGTGCCGTCTTTTTTCTTTCCCGATCTCCACACTGAGGTGTCGAAATCGTGGGAAAAACCGGTGTCATATAGAGAAAATGTTTAGTCCCCAGACTTCAACATATTCCAATATTGTGGGGGATAATTCATATGGTTGTTCGGCTATGCCTCGCGTGGTAGAGACGCTTGCGAGTTTTCTCTCCCTCGAGGCTGCGTCATCTGTTAAGGCACCGGCATTACCCACCAAGCCTAGAAAGCTTAGGAATATTTTGTTTTTTGTGGGTAAAGCGTATTCGGCAGCAGGTCATGTCTGCATACTATGTCTATTATGAAAAAAAAAAAAAAAAAAACGGGCATACCAGGCTGACCTGCTGAGGGACGTGAGTGAGAGTGAGGAGGTCAGTGCTGACGTGGTTCGAGAACTGCGTCAGGGGGCTGATTTTTCCCTGCGTGGCCGTAGAAAGACATCTGTGGTTAAATCAGACAAATATAAAAGGGAAAGGAAAAGCTTTCCTTTTAGACACTCCTCTCTCCCCCCTGGGTTTATTTGGCGATGCTGTAAATTCTGTCATCGATAAATTCCAGGAGAAGGAAAAGCAAACAACAGCTTTTAACAAATTTCTCCCTTTTAAAAATTCATGTCCCTGGGACTGCTGGGCGGGAGCAGCCCCGGCCGTCTGCGAGCTCATCACATAGGCGCTGAAGCAGAGTGTCGCGTCTCGTGCTCCCCCTGCTGGACAGTGGGCTCAGCCGCGGCACTCTCAGCCGAAATCTCCCAGTAATAGAACTGATCTGAGGACAGTTATATTAGCTAAGAAGGCTTCGGCTAAGAAGAAGTCCTGGCGCCACGGCGCGCAGGACACTGAGGGTGGTTCCCACCGAGGCGGAAAGGTGTTCACCTCTTTCTACGGTGCCCATTCCTCCTCGGTGCCCTCAGGGGCCCGTTCTGCCAACCCCGCCTTAATGCCGGGGGCGCAGACGGTCCCAGCGAGCGATTTCCCGAGGGACGCTCGCTCCCTCTGAGGAGGGTTTCAGAGCGGTTAAACCAGTTGTTCCCTGCCGGTGTGCCGTTACAGGGCGCTGCGTTTGCTGCTCAAGTTACACCAGAGGCCAGTCTCGAGAGACTGGTACCCTTAGTAGAATTTCTGGCAGAGGGGAAAAGCCTTCCAAAAATATCTCATTGGGTCCTGCAGACAATAGAAAAGGATTATGCTATCCAATTCAGGTGTCGTCCACCAAGATTCAGAGGGGTTCTGCCTACAGTGGTGGGCCCCGAGCAGGCTCTGGTTATGGAACAAAAAGTGAAAGCACTCCTTCAAAAGGAGGCTATAGAACGGGTTCCTCCTCCCAGTATGGAGTCAGGCTATTACAGACGATATTTCATCGTTCCAAAGTAGGATGGGGGGTTACGTCCAATTTTAGACCTGCGCCTATTGAATCGCTCGGTAGGGAAGCCAAAATTCAAGTTACTCTCTATCAAGCAGATCGTGTCACAAATCAGATCCGAGGACTGGTCTGTCACGATAGATCGAAGGGACGCGTACTTCCACATTTCCATCCTTCCACAACACAGGAAGTTCCTGAGGTTCGCCTTCGGGGGCGAGGTGTACCAGCACAGGGTTCTTCCGTTTGGCCTAGCTTTATCTCCCCGCACTTTCACGATGGTGGTTCGGCATCGAGATGTCGTTCTCGTTCATATCAGGAAGTTGGGGTTGAGGCTGAACGCAAAGAAAAGTGTATTATCTCCTTCTCAGAAGACCACTTTTCTGGGTGTCGTTTGGGTTTCGGTTTCGATGCAGGCGCGACTGGCTCCGACCCACATCGCTTCGATTCTCTCAGCTGTGAAACAAGTAAAGCTAGGCCAGCTACTTACTGTAAAACAGTTTTAGAGACTGTCGGGTCTGATGGCAGCAGTGTCCAACGTTATACCTTGCGGCCTGTTGTACATGAGACCGCTACAGTGGTGGTTCAGGACCAAGGGATTCTCCCCGAGGGGAAATCCGCTCCGCACGGTCAAAGTCACGCGGCGCTGCCTTCGTGCTCTGGTCATGTGGAAAGAAACTTGGTTCCTATTCAAAGGTCCTGTGCTGGGTCGCGTGGCGCTAATGGCGGATGCTTCGGTCACGAGTGGTCGTCCAGCCCAAGGTCTGTCTCAGGACCATCATCTATCATGGCTTATAAATTGTCTAGAGATGTTGGCGGTGTTCCAGGCTCTGAAACACTTCCTAGCAGACCTGAGAGGTCATCATGTGTTAGTTCAGTCAGGCAACACGTCGGTGGTCTCTTATATAAATCATCAGGGGAGCCTGCGGTTTCGCCGGCTTTACAAGTTGGCCCGTCAGATCCTCCTGTGGTCCCAAGGGAGGTTACTATCTCTGAGAGCAATGTATCTTCCTGGGTATTTGAATGTGGTAGCAGACTCCCTGTCGAGGCAGGGGCCGAGGCCGGGGGGTTGGAGTCTCCACCCCGAGGTGGTGGAGCTCCTTTGGTGAGTTTCGGTCGCGCCGAGGTGGACCTATTCACTTCCAAGGTGACCACACACTGTCATCTGTGGTTTTCCATCAGCCATCCAGCCCCTCTGAGGTTGGACGCTATGGGGCAGCCGTGGCCGAGGTCACGTCTGTTCACCTTTCCCCCGATTGCTCTGCTACCTGGAGTTCTGGAGAGGGTTCGCCGGGACGGGGTCAGCCTACTACATTTTACATTTACATTTACATTTAGTCATTTAGCAGACGCTTTTATCCAATGCTTTTAGCGACATCTGAGGACTAAAGCAAGCGAGTCATCGTGAAGAGGGAAGAACGACGCAAGAAGTGCTCAAAATACAAAGTTCAGGGATTGCTCAGAGTAGCAAAAGCCAGACAAGGGAAGATTTAAAAGGTTTAAAGGAGATTTTTTTTTATTTTTTATTTTTTTTATGTTAAGTACTCACGGAAGAGATGAGTTTTCAGTTGTCTTTTGAATGCTGTCAGGGATTCTGCATTCCGGACGAGGGTGGGGAGATCATTCCACCAGCATGGAACCGTGAATGAGAATGTTCTGGAGAGAGATATAGTGCCTCGCTGTGATGGCACCACGAGCCGTCGCTCCTTGGCCGATCGTAGGCTTCTGGTAGTTACATAGACTTGTAGTAGGGAGTGAAAGTAGGACGGAGCTGAGTCTGTGGTAGATCTGTAAGCAAGCGTCAAAGCTTTGAATTTGATGCGAGCAGCGAGTGGTAGCCAATGCAGGGAGGTGAACAGCGGAGTGACGTGGGCCCTTTTGGGCTCGTTGAAGACAAGGCGGGCTGCAGCATTCTGGATCATTTGTAGAGGTTTAGTAACACATGACGGAAGTCCAGCCAGAAGAGCATTGCAGTAGTCAAGCCTAGAGATAACCAGGGCCTGGACGAGAAGTTGTGTTGCATGCTCAGTTAGGAAAGGCCTGATCTTCCTGATGTTATACATTGCAAACCTGCACGATCGAGCTGTCTTTGTAATGTGGTCTGTGAAGGTCAGCTGGTCATCAAATATTACTCCAAGGTTTCTGACCGACCTTGATGGGGTGATTGAGGATGACTCTAGCTGGATAGTGAAGTCGTGCTGTAGAGACGGATTGGCAGGGAGAACGAGAAGTTCAGTCTTTGCCAGGTTGAGCTGCAGGTGATGTTCCTTCATCCAAGCCGAGATGTCAGCCAGACAGTTTGAGATTCGTGCAGCTATTGTGGGATCATCTGGTTGAAATGAGAGGTGGAGCTGTGTGTCGTCAGCATAGCAATGATAAGAGAAACCATGTGCCTGTATGATGGGTCCCAATGATGTGGTGTAGATGGAGAAGAGGAGCGGTCCAAGCACTGAACCCTGGGGAACCCCTGTGTTCAGTTGATGTGCTTTGGATACCTCGCCTCTCCATGCAACCCTGAAGGACCTACCTGTGAGATAGGACTCAAACCAGTGGAGGGAAGTTCCTTTGATGCCCAGTGATGAGAGGGTGGACAGAAGGATCTGATGATTCACAGTGTCGAAGGCAGCAGAAAGATCCAGCAGAATGAGAACTGAAGATTTGGAAGCAGCTTTTGCGATACGCAGGGCTTCTGTGACCGACAGTAGTGCAGTCTCAGTTGAATGGCCTCTCTTGAAGCCAGATTGGTTGACATCTAGCTGGTTGGTCAGAGACAGGAAAGATGACACTTGGTTGAAAGCAACTCGTTCAAGTGATTTCGCAATGAATGGTAGGAGAGAGACAGGTCTGTAATTCTCTAATAGTGATGTGTCTAATGTTGTTTTTTTAAGCAGTGGAGTTACCCGAGCCTGCTTGAATGCTGAAGGGAAAATGCCAGTGTGGAGGGATGAGTTGATGATGTGTGTGAGTGCTGGTAGAAGTGTGGGAGAAATGGCTTGTAGAAGGTGTGAGGGGATGGGATCTAGAGGGCAGGTGGTAGGATGACTGGAGAGGAGAAGTTTAGATACTTCTTCCTCGGTTAGCGGAGAGAAGGTAAAGAGAAGGTTTCCGGTAGTGGGAGAGGATGGTTTGGGTTCCTGTGTGTGTGGAGTTGAGAACTGACTGCTGATAGTAGTTGTTTTGTTGGTGAAGAAGTTAGCAAAGTCATCAGCAGTTAAAGCGGAGGTGGGTGATGGTGGAGGTGGACAGAGGAGGACAGAGGAGAGAGTTGAATGTCTTGAAAAGTGTTCGTGTGTTAGAGGCGCTGTTGATCTTGCTGTGGAAATATGAAGATTTTGCAGCATGAACATCAGCAGAAAAGGAAGAGAGCAGAGATTGATACATACTTAGGTCAGACGTGTCTTTTGATTTGCGCCATTTTCTCTCTATTGCCCTGAGTTTGGTCCGGTGTTCACGAAGACCCTCAGATAACCAAGGGTTAGAGGGAGTAGCGCGTGCTGGCCTGGAGGAGAGAGGACAGATATTGTCTAAAGAAGAAGTTAAAGTGTAGCATAAAGTATCTGTTGCGGTATTCACATCTAGAGATGAGAATTGTGAGGGTGAGGGAAGAGAAGATGACACAGCAGAGGAAAGATGGGAAGGAGAAAGTGAGCGCAGGTTACGTCTGAAAGTAACTGGTAGCGGGGTTGGTGGAGCATGGGTAGTGAGCTGTAGATTGAAAGTTATGAGGAAATGATCTGAAACATGGAGAGGTTTCACCAAAATGTTGTCTGGGATGCAGTTGCGTGTGTATACCAGGTCCAGTTGGTTGCCTGATTTGTGAGTACCTGTGGTGAAGAGCTGTTTGAGATCGAATGAGGCTAGAAGAGAGATGAAGTCTGTTGCATACGCCTTTTCTAGATGAATGTTGAAATCACCAAAGACTACGAGTGGGGTGCCATCCTCAGGGAAGGAGGACAGCAGCACATCCAGCTCCTCAACAAAGCTTCCCAATTGACCTGGGGGGCGATAAATAACTACAATATGGATCCTAATGGGAGTTGTAAGTGTAATTGCATGATATTCAAACGAGTTGTTATTGCATAGAGAAGAGAGAGTTGAGTATATCCAGTTGTTAGAAATGAGAAGACCAGTACCCCCACCCCTCCCAGATGGGCGAGGGGTGTGGGAGAAAGAGAAGTTGTTAGAGAGAGCAGCAGGGGTTGCTGAGTCTTCTGGACGGATCCAGGTCTCAGTCAAGCCCAATATATTAAGAGTAGAATGGGATGCAAAGGCTGGAATGAAGTCAGCTTTATTGACTGCTGACTGACAATTCCATAGACCCATAGAAAGAGAGAGAGGTGTGTGTGTGGATAAGAGAATGGGACGCAGATTAGCAGTATTGCGCTGCCTTCTGTGCTTGATGAGTGCACGTTGTCGAGAGACAACAGGAATGTATTGAAAGCACATGTTGAGAAGGGGAAATACGATAGAATTGGGAAAGGAAAATGAGAGAAGATGATACTTAAGTGCCTTGCCGGTGTCCTTGCTCGGTGGAGTCGCACAGGTAGAGTCGATGGTCTTTACCCGAGTCGGTCTTCACACGAGGAGGCTGAACGCTTCCGCTGCCGCTTACGCGACAGCGCGCACACTACAAAGATATAATGCCTACTAACGCCTGAGTGAGGACAGCTGTTTCTGACCAGCAATTAACACAGCAAACGCAAATTACCCGAATAATGGGAGAAATCGAAACTGGCTGTTGGACAGCGCTCACTTAAGTGCTATAAAATTTAAACTGCAATACTATTCAGAGCGGCTGTTATATATAAAGTGGGAACGCGTCTAATTCAAATACAAATATGTGAGAAGGCAAACAAAGAAAATAACCAGAGAATCGAAAACAACCTTACCTTGTGCTAGATAATACACTGAAACAACAGGAGAACTGGATATTCAGAAAAACGACTTGCGCGCTCTTGTCTTGTTCACGGACTGACCGCTTGTCCTGGCCTTGTTCTGGATCACTTCGATTTTATATCTGTTTTACAGTTGCTGTTTCTGACCAGCAATTAACACAGCAAACGCAAATTACCCGAATAATGGGAGAAATCGAAACTGGCTGTTGGACAGCGCTCACTTAAGTGCTATAAAATTTAAACTGCAATACTATTCAGAGCGGCTGTTATATATAAAGTGGGAACGCGTCTAATTCAAATACAAATATGTGAGAAGGCAAACAAAGAAAATAACCAGAGAATCGAAAACAACCTTACCTTGTGCTAGATAATACACTGAAACAACAGGAGAACTGGATATTCAGAAAAACGACTTGCGCGCTCTTGTCTTGTTCACGGACTGACCGCTTGTCCTGGCCTTGTTCTGGATCACTTCGATTTTCTGGATCACTTCGATCACTTCGATTTACTACTAGTAGCCCCGTTCTGGCCGGCCCGAGTATGGTTTGCGGACCTGATTTCTCTCCTGGACGGTTCTCCTTTGGAGCTCCCGGTCAGGAGGGATCTACTCTCTCAGGCGGGCAGCATGATATTTCACCCCCGCCCAGTACTGTGGGCTTGGCCTCCGAGGGGGCCCAGCTCATGAACTCTGGTCTCTCAACCGAGGTTGTTGAGACCATTCTTCACTCCAGAGCTCCATCCGCGAGGAAGCTTTATGCCTTGAAGTGAAAACTTTTCACTTCTTGGTGTGGAGAACACCTGCAGGACCCGGTTAACGGCCCAGTGGGTGCAGTGCTGGAATTCCTGCAGGAGCGCTTCTCCACAGGGCTATCCCCCTCCACACTAAAGGTGTATGTGGCGGCACTGGCTGCTTACCACGTCCCTTTCCGTGGAGTTTCTCTGGGGAGACACCCGCTTATAACTCGTTTCCTTCGTGGCACATTGAGGCTGAGGCCAGCAGTTCGTACGAGGGTGCCGGCCTGGGATCTGGCCATCGTATTAGAAGGTCTTTCCCAAGCTCCTCTTGAACCTATCGAAGAAGTTCCTGAGAAGTTTCTCACGTTTAAGACTATCTTTCTTCTTGCTATCTCCTCACTAAAGAGAATCGGTGATTTGCAGGCTCTGTCGGTTTCACCCTTGTGCCTGGAATTTTCGCCTGGCATGGTTAAGGCTTTTTTGCGTCCTAGACCAGGTTACGTTCCCTAGGTCCCTACTAATGTTGTTAGACCTACAGTTCTGCAGGCCTTCTGTCCTCCTCCATTTCTGTCGTCTGACCAGGAGAAACTTAATTTACTCTGCCCTGTTAGGGCGTTAGACGCCTATATCCACAGAACTGCCCTGTGGAGGAAGTCAGAACAACTATTTGCGTGTTTTGGGCCACCCAAGAAGGGGTGTCCCGTGTCTAAACAGAGAATAAGCAAGTGTGTGGTCGAGGCTATCTCACTTGCCTATGAGTCGGCTGGTCAGCCTTCACCTTGGCTGTACGAGCCCACTCTATCAGGAGTATGGCGGCTTCTAAAGCCTTATTGTCAGGAGTTTCCCTCAGTGACGTTTGTGATGCGGCTGGATGGTCTTCACCGCATACTTTCATTAAGATCTATGACCTAGACTTAATTCCTTCCCCTGGGGCACAGGTGCTCTCGCCCTCTGTGCGCTAGTTCTCACATGGCGGTCACTTGGTCCTATGGCTACGTGGGTATTAGCGTTCCCACAGCTTGACGCAGCTCGAGTTCCCTTGAAAGGGAACATCTCGGTTACGTATGTAACCTTAGTTCCCTGATAGGGAACGAGACGCTGCGTCATTCCACCATACTCCCGGCATTCCCGCTAGCGCTTCCTTCAGGCCTATCAGAAGCTATTGCGGTTGTGTTTATGGGGTGCTTTATAGTTTCCTGGTCGATGACGTCACCCGCCTATGACGTTCCATCTCTCCATTGGGCTGATTCCATACGTGCTTCAGGACGCACAACGCAGGGGCGTTTCCACAGCTTGACGCAGCGTCTCGTTCCCTATCAGGGAACTAAGGTTACATACGTAACCGAGACGTTTTCAGTGACAGTAGCTCTGGAGCTTTAAAATAGTGTAATAGCTTTTACAGGAACAAGGAAATTTACAGCTTAACAGATGAGCCCGATGAGGAAATAATCAAACACTTTCTGCAATCAAACTGTCCTCTTGTAGCGTTGGGAAATCTGATTCATTTTAGTGAATGAGATTGTACATGAAACTGTTAAACAATCAGTAATTGGTCTGAAACATCCCTGTGAGATGTTTTTTTTTTTTTTTTGTAGATAAATTCTGATGTATGTTTAGGGTCAGTATTGTTTTAAATAATGCTTTTATTCAGTAACAAGGCATTAAATTGATCAAAAGAGACAGTAAAGACATTTATAATGTTGCAAAAGATTTCTATTTCTAAATAAATGCCATTCTTTTGAACTTTCCATTCAATAAAACCTGCAAAAATGTATCATATGCTGCTGAAAATTCAACTTTGTCATCACAGGAATAAAATAAAATATATTAAAAAAGAAAACATCAAATTGTAATAATATTTCACAGTTTTAATGTATATGTTTTAATCAAATACAGCCTTGGTGAACATAAGAGTCTTCTTAAAAAAAAAAAAAGTTTTTAAATGAAATAGCTTCTTCAACAATGATAGCACTGATACAACATTTTTAGACAGGCAACCATATCTAATATTTTCTTTTAAAAATGTTTTGGCATTTGGAAGAAACAAAATTCTGAATAGCAGGATGAAAATGCTGTTACTTACCCTCATGTTGTTCCAAACCTGTATAAATATCTTTTTTTTTTGTTAAACATAAAAAGAGATGTTTCTAAGAGTGTCTGAGCTGCTCTTTTGCACACTATGACAGTGGATGGACACTGTCAAGATGTTCAAGAGTTTAAAGGGGTCATGAACTAGCTTTTTAAAAAATGTTATATTGTTGTCTGAGGTCAACTTATGACGTTCGCTTGGTTTTTACATTCAAAAACATCAAAATGAATAAGTTATAGGCTATTTCCTACCCTAGTTTTGAGCCTTGCTCAAAAACGCTCGGTTTTTATGGGCGTCTCGCATTGAAGACTTGGAAGTAAACGCCCACTGCTGTGAGTGGATAACAGTTTTGCATATTATAAGGAGTTTCAACTCACTCGTCAGTAACGATTAGACTGATACACATGTACACATAATTATTAGATATCAAACAATCTGTAACAATGCAATACTAGCCTATCAGATTATTATTATTTTTTAAATAAAAATTTTACTCACATAAGTGTGTTGCACCATTCCTGTCGGATCCAATATAGAAGGCACAGCACCGTTTTCTAATCTTAATCGGTCTGCAAATCCAGTCTCGACCTGTGTCTTGTTTACAAAACAATCCTCAGTGAAATGAAGCGAACAAACGGACAATGTTTTACCCACATCAGCTGGAACGTCATTAAAAATAAAGTTTAACCAAGCATTCCTATTGGAATCCAGAGGAAGCCTATGCAGCGACTGTCTTCTTCCACAACCAGGCACATCACAATATTTTGTAAATGTCATGTTTATTGCTCGGTAGCTCGATCCGGTTTGTCATCACGAGGTAGGCCCATGTTATTTAGCTATGCGTGTAATACGCGAATCGGTGGGCGGGGCTAAAGTAGCCGTGTTGAAGTAGGCGTTGATCTTCTTCAGCGGGGGTGGTGTTTTATCCTCTTTGACGTCATAGTTCCACACTTTGAAAAACGAGTCGTTTGCTGAGCCTGGTGTCAATAAAAGCATTTATTGGACTAACAAGGACGTTTTCAGTTCTGAAATTTACAGGATATTCTTATAATATGATGACCTCTTAGATGTCAAAAGCTCAAGGAAAATTTGATTTCTCAGTTCATCACCCCTTTAAAACAGCCACACAGCACTTTGACGCAGTGTATGAGCTAGTGTGTTAGCATGTTAATGTCGTGAAAGATCTAGCACTGCTCTCCATGACCTCTTTTCATTTTCTTAGCCCCAGCACTTGGCAGGTTCCCTCATCTGATTGCCTGCCAGAAATATGCTGCTGTAGCCATGGTGGGGTTCACAACCTCTGTAATGGCGAGCGGCGAATTCACAACATTCGGCAAGAACGCTTTGTCATTCTCATTCGCCTTTCCTCATTCCTTCGCTCGTCTGTTTTTAATAGCAGGTTGTATTGTCTAGCTCTTTAGCTACAACAAAAGGATAAATACAAAGCGTACTGTAGGTGCTTGTGCTAAAGGCCTTGGACATGACATGTGACAGCCGATGATAAATTGGTTCGGTGTCTGTTCAATTTCAGATGCAAAGCTCTGGAGGAAAGGAGAAGGAGAGGGAGAGGTGAAATGAAACATTTCTGGAACGGGGTGAGTGGGAAGTTTCAAATGATGTGTGGCTGTGTGTGGACCAGATAAGCCTCTGCTGAAGTTCTAGTGCAGGTTACTGACTTCCTGTCGTTCACAAGTGCATCCTGGCATCCAGTCAGGCAAGGAGAGGGAGATACATGAGTTTATAGATTAATAGCATTACACAGTTGGAGATGACAGTGGTCCATACATCGTATATAAAAAAAAATCAAACCCATAAGTACATACACACCTTGTACACTCACATATGTTTTTAGCTCAGCTATTCTCAAAAAGGGGTTAGTGAATCCTATATAGGTATAAAGTTCATAAAAGATCAAACTGACTGTTAAATTGTTAATAGATCAAAATCTATAATATAACTAATTGATTAATAGGGTAAATATGTGATTTTTCTTTAAAAAAAAAAAAAACCTTTTGTGTAATGTAAGTTCTCTTACGAGAGGTTCTCTCCTATTGCGTAAGTTTAGCTTACGCTACGGGAAAGATTCATCTTCTCGAGATACTGAAGCCAAAAAATTATCCTTAATTTTTGTATACCTTGTCAACGCAGTGCAGCAGCTAGCAGACCTAGAGCAGGCTATCTTGCGTGCTCATTGGCTGCTCTGCAGGCAACTGCTGCAGCCTACCAGTGAGCAGGGCGTGACATCACGCCCAATGAAGGGCGCCCACGCCTTCATGGCGTCACAGCCCGCCAGAATGGGCGTGGCTTCAGCCTATAAAGGAATGGGCTGTAGGCTGCTTCCCTGATTTTTGTCTCTTCAGTGAGCTCTTCGCATCGCTGGATCTGAGAGAAGCCATCGCCGCCGTCGAACAGCGAACAGCCAGCTTAGGACAGCGCTGAGGAAGCCGGCCGTCTTCGCCACCTTCAGCCATCCGTGCGAGCTACGCTATCCGGCGACGTATCCTTTTGCCTTGCATTAGATTGATTTTCACATCTCTAAAAGAGCAGCGAGCGTCTTTTTAAAGATGCCTCGCACTTCCTGCGGCTCGTGCAGAGCCCCGCTCAGCGGCGGAGACCGCCATCTGATCTGCGCTCTCTGCCTGGGCCTGGAACATGCCGAGCTCGCCCTCGCTTCCGGGGGTTGCGAGCTCTGTGAGGAACTTCCGTTGGCGACCCTGCGGGCTCGCCTCGAAGCTCTCAGATCTACAGCAGTCACTCCGCCCTCTGTGGGACCGCGCAAGAAGAAGCGCCGTTCCCTGAGACAGCCGGAACCTGTGGCCACAGCGACGCGCTCGCCGGAGAACCTCCCTCGAGCCTCGCTCTCGCCTTCCCCGCCTCCCCTCCCCGACGCGCAGTTGCCGCTCACGAGCCTCACTGCCGTCGCTTCAGAGGATGAGGCCGAGGGACACACCACGAGGGACTGCTGCTCTATCCTGGCATCGGACAGCGAGGAATGGTCGCTTCATTCCGACGCCTCGTCGATCCAGGAATCCACCCGTACCCGCGCTGGAGCTGACGCTGAGCTAATGCGTTTGCTAACCCAGGCCGTGGACCGCCTCGGGCTCGAGTGGTCGCCGCCTGAGGAACCCGCACTGAACAGGCTCGACGGCTGCTTCCTTCAAAGCCGCCGCCGCGCAGCTTCAGCAACGAGGCCCGCTCCATTCCTGCCGGAACTTCACGCGGAGTTGACTAAGTCGTGGAATTCTCCTTTTTCGTCGCGACTACAGTCACCAGCCTCCGCGTCGCTCTCCCGAGTGGACGGCGCCGCCGAGAAAGGGTACACGGTTATTCCACCGGTGGAAGAGCTATCGGACGAGCTATGGCCGCGTTAACCGTTACGGAGAGGCACCTTTGGTTAACGCTCGCGGATATGAGGGAGTCTGAGCGAGCCACATTTCTCAACGCGCCGCTCACCCCCTCTGGTCTCTTCGGCCCAGCGGTTAACGGGATCGTTGATCGTTTTTCTGAGGTACAGAAGACCACACAGGCCATGAACCTCTTCCTGCCGCGACGCTCGAGTTCCGCCACAGGCTGCTCTCGCGAGAGACAAAGCCAGCCTCCTGTGCGAACCAGCACCCAGCGTCCAGCACAGCCCCAGCCTCAGCCTTCGCAGCGACGTCAGGGCGGCCGCCCTAGGTCGCGCTCAGACAGCCGTCATAGACCGCCGCCTCCCAGAGGGCCTCGGCAGAGAATCACGCTGAAGTCTGAGCACGCGAAGCCCTCCTAACAGTAAGAGGGAAAAGACGCGCGTGTCCCGCTGCGGCCGGACCGCCGTCAAAATTCATTTCCCTGTCAGTCCCCTTCAAACAGGCTACTGCAGCGGTCCATTTAGCAGCCAACGAGCCGGTTTATTCACCCTCTCGCCTGCACACAAACGCCGTTTTCACGGCGACCCAGAGAAATCTCAAAAAGAGTGTAATGTCTGGTCCGGCTCATGCCGTCAATGTTTTAAGTGTAGTGAAAGTGCCCACGTCCCAGTGCTCACCCCTACACATAAGCACTCAAAATCCTGTGTCACTCACAGAGCACACTCTCATAAAGCGCAGAAAAGCCGCTCGAGTGTTGCATGTAAGAAATGTGTCCACAAGTCTGTGCCCACTATCTGCCCGCTCTGTTACACGGTCAAACAAACAGGTTATAAACGTAAGTCTCGTGCCCGCCGGAGAGCGCTCACGCTTACTAACACAAACCTTTCCCCGGGGCCCGCCCGCGCGCTTAAGCATTATCACGAAGCATTTAATAAAACGCTCCCCGTCTATTATGACCGGGGCGTTAGATACAGTTGTAAGTCTCGTGCCCGCGCCCACGCGCTCACGCTTACAGAGAGCTCTGTCACCCAGAGCACGGCTCGCGCATCAAAATGTGGTAAAAGTGTGTTCCCCATCCCCTATGATCGGGACATCTCACATAAATCAGCCGGTTTCGGCTGTCAGCGAGCCGCCATTGCCCAGATGTTTCACAAGCCAGCAAATGGCGGTCTGAACACGGAGGCCATTCGCCCCCTAGCGGCTCGCATAGCCGTGTGGGAAAAAATCCCAGGGATTTCAGAATGGGTGTTGAGCACAATAAAGCAGGGCTATACACTACAATTCATTCGCCGTCCCCCGCGCTTTCGAGCCCGGACCGCGACAATAGTGAATGCGGAAGTAGCACACCTACTTCACGCAGAAATAGCAAAGCTGCTGTGCAAAGGGGCTATAGAAATGGTACCGCCTTCTCTAAGCGAGTCAGGCTTTTACAGCCGTTATTTTCTCGTGCCCAAGAAGGACGGAGCCTTCAGACCCATCCTAGATCTGAGACATTTGAACAAAGTGCTTGCGAAAAAACCGTTCAAAATGCTTACGACCAGGAAAATCCTCGCGCACGTTCGCCCGAGGGACTGGTTTATCTCTCTAGATCTGAAGGATGCATATTTTCAGATTCAGATAGTACCCCGTCACAGGCAATTTTTGAGATTCGCCTTCGACGGTCAGGTATATCAATACACCGTCCTGCCGTTCGGCCTGTCCCTGGCACCCCGTACATTTACAAAGTGCATGGACGCGGCGCTCGCCCCCCTGAGAAGTCAGGGGCTGCGTATAATGAACTATCTGGACGATTGGCTGATATTGGCACAATCAGAGACAGAACTTCTATCTCACAGAACAGTGCTACTCAGTCATCTGGAAAGCTTGGGTCTCACGGTCAACTGGACCAAGAGCTCACTACTGCCCAGCCAGTCAATTTCCTTCTTAGGAATAGAACTGGACTCGGTAACCATGACGGCTCGTTTGTCGACATAGCGCGCGCGCCGTGTTCGCCACTTAGCCGCTTCTTTCCAGAAGGGCAGCTTCCTCCCTTTGAAAAATTTTCAGAGGATGTTGGGCTGTATGGCATCAGCTGCAGCGGTGCTCCAGCTGGGCCTACTGCGCATGCGCCCACTCCAACGCTGGCTGAATGCTCGCGTGCCCCCCCGAGCCTGGGTATCTGGCGGTCGGAAAATCAGAGTGACTCAGACCTGCATAGCAGCTCTGCAGCCCTGGTTAGTGGCCAGCTGGTTCCAGCAGGGAGTAACGATGGGAACCGTCTCTTACCGGAAAGTCATCTCAACAGACGCGTCCAACTCAGGTTGGGGAGCGCTATTCGAGGGCAGACCGGCCTTTGGCCAGTGGTCAGACCGGGAGAAGGAGTTTCACATAAACTGTCTGGAAATGATGGCGGTCGAGAACGCACTGCAGTGCTTCCTCCCGTTCATACAGGGCCAGCATGTTCTTGTCCGTTCGGACAACACATCTGTGGTTTCCTATATAAACCGTCAGGGCGGTGTCAGATCCAGAAAACTCTGCAATCTGACGGAACGCCTCCTTATTTGGTCTCAGACACACCTGCGCTCGCTGAGGGCGATGCATGTGCCTGGCCATCTGAACGACGGCCCAGACAGACTCTCCAGAGACAATGTTCCCCCAGGGGAGTGGTCCTTACACCCCCAAACGGTCCAGAAACTGTGGCGCCTATTCGGCAGAGCGGAAGTCGACCTATTTGCGTCAAAAGACAACGCTCAATGCCCGATGTTCTTCTCGAAGGACGAGGGCGCGCTGGCCCAAGTTTGGCCCAGCCTCCCGCTATATGCTTTCCCTCCGGTCTCTCTGTTACCACAGGTGATCAAGAGAATCAGGGAAACGCGCCACTCGGTGCTCCTCATAGCCCCGCGTTGGGAGAATCAGATTTGGTTCCCAGAACTAGCACAGCTGTCGCTTACAGCTCCGTGGCCGATCCCGGTGAGGGCAGATCTCCTCTCTCAAGCTCGCGGCACGATCTGGCATCCCCATCCAGAGCGCTGGTCGCTGCATGCATGGCTGATCAACGGGTCCTCGTTACCCTGCCAGAAGGAGTGATGAACACGATCACACAGTCTAGAGCCCCTTCCACGAGAAGGCTCTACGCGTCTAAATGGTCGGTGTTCTCTGGCTGGTGCACCGACAGAGGTCTGGACCCGCGGACATGCGGGGTGGCGCATCTGCTCACTTTCCTACAAGAGCTGTTGGATAAGGGAAGGTCCCCTTCCACGCTCAAAGTGTACGTGGCGGCCGTAGCAGCGTTTGCAGAACCAACGCACGGCCAGCCGCTGGGGAAACATGAGTTGGTCATCCGCTTCCTTAGAGGAGCTAGAAGGATGAATCCGCCGCGCCTCCCGTCGGTTCCTATGTGGGATCTTTCACTGGTCCTCGAGGCCCTGAAAGCTTTTCCCTTCGAACCACTGGACTCCGTGGGGTTGAAATATCTATCACTGAAAACGGTTTTTCTGACTGCGCTGTCATCAGTAAAACGCGTAGGGGATCTACACGCGCTGTCTGTCAGCGCGTCGTGTCTTGAGTTTGGACCAAATGACTCTAAAGTTATTCTCAGACCTAGACACGGCTATGTCCCTAAAGTGATGAGCACTCCATTTAGAGCGCAAGTTATTTCACTATCTGCTCTCGCAGTGTCTGACAGTGAAAGCGATGTAAACCTCCTCTGCCCCGTCAGAGCGCTGAGGAGCTACATTACGCGCACCGCCTCCTTCAGGCGCTCGGAACAGCTTTTTGTTTCGTTTGGAGGGCGCACCAAGGGTTTCGCCTCCTCGAAACAGAGCCTGTCCAGATGGATAGTAGACGCTATAGCGACCGCTTATGCGTCAAAGGATCTGCAATGCCCTCTGGGCATCAGGGCTCATTCCACGAGAGGCGTCGCCTCTTCGTGGGCATGGTCCAGCGGGATTTCTATCCACGACATATGTGTAGCGGCGGGCTGGAGCTCCCCGTCTACCTTTGTCAGGTTCTATAACCTAGAAGTTCCCGCCTTGCAGGCTAAACTACTGTCAGTCGAAACGAGAGATGTATTCTGCCCAGATCCCCTGCTCAGATCACTCTCACATGACTTAGCTCTCCTGGTTGAGCTGCACTAAAGGGGTTATGCCATGTGCCTATACAGACCCGCGCCCGCGCTGCTCTGTATTCCCTATGTGTGCTTATGTACAAGTGATGGCCCGCGAAACGGCCGGCCACCTTATTTTTCCACTTATGGGGTTCCCCCCTAAGTTCGGGGTCTCATGTGGATGCTTGGCGCGCACGGCGTTGACAAAGTGTTCCCGTAGCGTAAGCTAAACTTACGCAATACGAGAGAACCTCTCGTAAGAGAACGATACTCGGTTACTAACGTAACCTCGGTTCTCTCTACAAGAGGGAACGAGTATTGCGTAACCGGCCGTGCTCGCGCCACGAGCGACTTCGCTTCAGTCGACAAAAACCAGGGAAGCAGCCTACAGCCCATTCCTTTATAGGCTGAAGCCACGCCCATTCTGGCGGGCTGTGACGCCATGAAGGCGCGGGCGCCCTTCATTGGGCGTGATGTCACGCCCTGCTCACTGGTAGGCTGCAGCAGTTGCCTGCAGAGCAGCCAATGAGCACGCAAGATAGCCTGCTCTAGGTCTGCTAGCTGCTGCACTGCGTTGACAAGGTATACAAAAATTAAGGATAATTTTTTGGCTTCAGTATCTCGAGAAGATGAATCTTTCCCGTAGCGTAAGCTAAACTTACGCAATACTCGTTCCCTCTTCTAGAGAGAACCGAGGTTACGTTAGTAACCGAGTATCGTTTTAAAAGTTTGTGTGAATGACACTCGTAGCAGAATATATGCTAGTTGATCAGTCTGTTTTTCAACCACAATACTGTTTTTTTTCTTTAATATTATTATTAATATTAAATGATGATGATACTAATGATGATGTTACTATGATGCTGGCTGAGGTCTGTTCGATTTTTTTCAAATGTTTTTGAAAGAAGTCTTTAATATGCTCAATCGACCAGGCTGCATTTTTTTTTATCTAAAAATACAGTTAAATCAGTACTATAGTAAAAAAAAATATTACAATTTAAAATATCTATTTTTATTTGAATATGTTTTTAAATTTATTTAATTTGTGTAATTTAAATGTATGTAGTTTATTTGTTTGTTTGTTTGTTTGTTTGTTTGCTGGTTGGTTGGTTGGTTGGTTGTGCAGGATTTTTTGATAAATAGGTAGTTCTAAAGAAATCTATTTATTTGAAATATAAATCTTTTGTTACAATGTAAAAGTATTTACTATCACTTTTGATTGATTTAATGCATAAATTATCCATTTCCGTAAAAACAAATAAATGGATAAATAAAATAAATAATAATAATAATAAAAAAATACTATTTTGGTTAAATTAATTAATTGATTTAAAAAATCACTTTCATTATAAACAACAATCAACAGTGGTAATAATAAAGAAGGAACTGAGTAACTCTGATGAGGAATGTTCTATTTGTTTGCTTCCAGGTTCAGTTTTACAATGTAAATATATAAGCCAATCTGGTGAGTGCTTATTGAGAATTCTGACCAGGGGCCAGTTGCGTAAACTGCTAAGACTAGTCTTACAAGTTTTTTTCATAACTTAATTTTTTTTTTTTAAGACATAACCTTTTCTGCAAGTCAGTTACATAAAAAAACGTAGATTGGTCTAATTTGATATCGATAAGTAAGACTGATTAACCCTAACTGCTAGTTGGTCATACTAGACACTTAACATTATGGCTATGTTTAAGCAATTTCTTTTCCAGCAAGAACACCCCCCCCACCCCGTAAACTATTTTAGTCACCTCAAACAAATAACACATCACTGATAGTTCAACAACAACTTAAAGTGAGCATTTCTAAATTGAGAATGATATTTGTTAAAACATTGATACATAAACATTAGTTTTGCAATCAATTTATTTTTTAACTTCAATGGAGATAACTTAGAATTATTCAATGTAAATATAAAACCATAAACCATACATCATAAATCATAAAATGATTTGTACTTCAGTAAACGAATAATGTTTAAACTCCTTTGTAAAGTGGCAGGGAATTGAATACACACATGCACACTTATAGCATATAGCTGCGATGACCACATGGTGAATTCAGTTTTTGTAGTTGTAAATTATTTGAGATTTAATTTATTCTGGTTCTCCTCCTGGTTCGTGGAGTGAATCAGTTGAGCTGGAAGGATTGAGTGCCTGGCACATGCTCTATATGAACCAGAAAACCAGCCAAATCCAGCTTGTTTTTTACAAGGCAAACAGGAGGACATGTGTGACAGTGCATATGTGTCTGTGTGTTTGAGAGAGAGAAAGAGAGTAAGAAAACAGCTTCTGCCTTTGTGTGCCTATAAAGAAGCGAAAAGCACCTTCTGAATTGTCGTATTAGGCCCAAATTATATTTTATGGCAAATGCTGTATAATCCTGAAAATACCTATAAGAAAAGTCCAAAAGTAATGAGATGCTGAATCATCTCACAGCTCTAGATATGATATTAATATAAAGGATTCTGTTCCTGCTATTTTACTGTGTGTGTACAGCTTTGAAATTTGTTTTATTGTACAGATTTTAAATGTAAATCTTTCAATTAGTTAACTTGAACTAACAATGTAAAATACATCTAAAACATTTATTATGGTTAATATTTACTAATGCATTATCCAAAGTTGTATCTGTTTATAATTATTATAATTTGTTGGACCATGAGATAACAATGAACAGTTGTGTTTTATTAACTAACCATAACAAATACAAATAAATACATTTACTTTTATCCATGTATTGCTAATTGCTAGTTAATGTTATTTACTGCATGAACTTAACTTATGGGAACTTGTTGTCAATTGTTACCATTTAATTGTATATTATTAATATATATTTTCTCTGTTAACAGGCTGAAGTTGTCCATGACCAATTGTGAAAAAACTCTGCAGATTTATTCAGTTCTGCTTTTATCTACACATGCGCACAAACACATTCACTTGAATTCCCAAATTCACTTTTGGCGCTCACGCTCCTGAGTATCCACAGCTGAACCTCTTGACACCTCATCTGTGGTCCTGCATTGCTTGCCTGGGCTTTAATTGAAGACAGTTTGTCTCTGCTGCGTAGCATTATCTCTCCCATCCGCCCCTCTCCTCTATGGGTCACTGAGATCCAGCGGATTCCACCACTCCGGCTCCGGCCCAATGCCTTATTGCTATTTGCCTCCTGCCGTCCTGGGAGAATATGTTAGATTGAAGTTATTTTATGCTTGGCTTAACACTCTCACTTTCACTCTTCTGCATCATGTCTCTTTGGCTTTCCCTTCTTGTCCTGTTCTTGTCTGGCCTGTTTTGGTGTTCCCCCATTCAAGAAACACATGATGCAGAGAGAGAGAGGGAGAGGGAGAGGGAGAGGGAGAGGGAGAGAGAGAGAGAGAGAGAGAGAGAGAGAGAGAGAGAGAGAGAGAGAGAGAGAGAGAGAGAGAGAGAGGGAGAGGGACGGAGACAGAGACAAAAAGGTGGTCTCAAATGTACAGTAATTTCTGTGATACAATCCACTGCTACTACTCCATGAGGACGGAGTTCAACATGTTTATTTACTAAAGCACTTAGTATACATCATGTGTTGCTATTAAGTACAATGCATGTTCACTGTGATAAATGATTAGCAAATATATATTAACTTGTAGTAGGTATTTAATACTAATAAACTAGGTACATTTAGGTTTTATAATATAAAATTATGTAATTTGACAAAAACATCCATGAGGGTGACATGCATTAAATTTGAACAGTGTAATCTGGCACAAAGTACACTATTAAAATAATAAGCCTACAATCAGAAATTATATAAAAAGAAATGCAATCATTTAAATAACTGAGTTAAGAAAAAAAAACTCTTTGACGAACAGCAGGTTTTATCTAAAAAAGAAAAAAAGGGACTCAAATGAATCAGTGAATCGTTGACGCAGTTCATTTATGATCTGAAGTAATCGATGCTGTGCGCTGAGATGAGAGAAAATACATTGTAGGTAAGTTCTCTTTCGAACGGTCAGTCATACTGCGTCTTAGCTTAAGATGCTAAGGGAAAACTCCTTTCTCCGAAATAATGAAGCCTTTATAAAATATCGCAGTGCTACTGCACAGCCATACAGTGCTAAGGCTTACTCGCACACTATTGGCTGGTCAGTGGGAACTGCACAAACCAATGGCAGAGCGGCGTAACTGCGTGAATCGGTGCAAAGTCCATGAACTGAGCACAGGGAAATCTCTGGGGAAATTCCAGGGGGAATACCATGGGAGTCCGCCTATAAAAGAAGCTGGAATTGCCATGGATTCAGGATTTAATCTTCTTCAGCAACGATCTTCGGACCTTGCTGATCCGCTCTACACCAAAGCATACGCCTTCTCGCCGAGTCAAGTAGAGCCTGCAGCGGTTGCACGGTTGCACATCAACTGCCTGGAAATGATCGCAGTAGTGCTAGCCCTCAAGACCTTCCTACCACCTCTCTCAGATCACCACGTCCTGGTCCGTAGGGACAACAAGACAGTGGTCTCCAACATAAACCGCCAAGGCGGGCTCTGGTCGAGACGGCTGTACAAACTGGCCAGAGATCTCATCCTATGGGCGAACGGCAGCCTACGCTCCCTAAGAGCAGTGCACGTGCCAGGCAGAGTAAACCAGGGAGCAGACATGCTGTCCAGGGGCCAAGTGTCCCCTGGGGAATGGACTCTCTACCCCCAAACGGTTCAAAGGTGAGCTGGCCTCTACGAGCCTGACCCTTCACAGTTAGCCCTGTACTACAAGTACATAACCCTTCTCTAGGATGGTGGCTGGCCTCAGTGAGCCCGGCCCTTTACAGTTAGCGCTTGGGGTCTATACTCAGAACACCACTGTGCTGCAAGCACACAAATCCCTTCATCATGATTGTGGCTGGCCTCGGTGAGCCCTTCACATTATGGGTCTTTGCCCCCTTATATGATATGTCAATAAACTCTAGCTTGGGACCCTTATTAGCCTCCCAACTTAGGTGGTGTACATGTCGTTGCACTCATCATAGCACGGCGTGACTGAATACGTTCCCCTAGCGTCTTAAGCTAAGACGCAGTACGACTGACCGTTCGAAAGGGAACGTACTCGGTTACCAACGTAACCTCGGTTCCCTGAGATAAGGGAACGAGTACTGCGTAGACGGCCCTGCAATGGTGCGAACAACTAGCGATCGTCGCTTCAGTCGATAAAAACCTGAATCCATGGCAATTCAAGCTCTTTTATAGTCGGATTCCCCTGGAATTACCCCTGGAATTTCCCTGGGGATCTTCGCACAGATTGGTTAGCGCAGTTCCCACTGACCAGCCAATAGCGTGCGAGTAAGCCTCAGCACTGTATGGCTGTGCAGTAGCACTGCAATATTTTATAAAGGCTTCAGTATTTCGGAGAAAGGCGTTTTCCCCTTGCGTCTTAAGCTAAGACGCAGTACTCGTTCTCTTATCTCAGGGAACCGAGGTTACATTCGTAACCGAGTACGTTTTGTTGTCTGATTATTGCCTCAGTTTGGGTCGATGTGAAATTGTATGTTCAGCTAGTAACATTCGCCAGTAAATAGTGGTTTGTTACTGGAAGAGCTACATTATTATGAAAACAAGAATCTCGCACCACAGAAAAAATTAGTCGTCGCTACATGTTAGTTGTTTAGTCTAGTCTATTCCCTGACACTGGTTGTTCGGTCAGTTTAAGAAACAACCTTTTTGATATTTTGGTCCATCAGTGTATGTAAAATGGCAGGATAGCTTAGCTAATTGCACCCAGATGTGGAAAACATACCAGTCGTATGTGACTTTGTTAACAATGGATGCAGCTTACTTTGTGGGTTATTCTTCTAATGGACTTTGCTGTTTTGTTCAGAGTTTTTGTCTGGGCGCGAGCTTGTTTCACTAAGTGTGATTCGCATTAGGAGGATGAGGGTAATGAAGTGAAAGGCTGCTGTGTGAATGTGTGTGTAGTGACCCTGTAGCTCTTGCTCATTGCCAGCGATGTCCTCCTGATTCTTTCCATTCCTCATCATCTTGTCCCAGTATGACATTTGTTGGCTTGTGTGAACACACAACTACACACTGGTTATTCACAAACTAGCATGGACATTTAAATACACACATGCATGTTTGTTTTGACACGTTATCTTGACTTCTGTTATTTATAGCATGAGGTAATGCTATTTTCTATCCCTTGACCTCTAATAACCTAACCATCAGATAAACATTTTAACATTTTTACTTTTTCATTAAGGCATTATTTAGACTAAAATGCATGTTTGAGCTGTTTTAACTGAAAGCAACTTGAACTGACATATCTTAAAATATGTGAGTGCCATTGTTTTGTCTCAAGATTTTTTTCCCTAAGGCATGTTTAAAGCTACTTAAATGTCCTAACTAAGGCCTAGTCCTGGCTTAATCTAAGCTCTGTCTATGAAACCGAGCCTTAGTTACACAAACGTCCCCTCATGTTCTCATAGTTTACATACATTAACGTAGTGCTCAAACGCAGTACATTGAAGTGCAGTATCCTCTGACAAATGAACTCCATCGGAGTGAAAGTGACAGCCACATGTTTGATGTGATCCTGCATCTGGATTTGTTTTCATGTTTTGTCAAGCATCAAACCAACATGAACTCTGAAGGCTTTGTGGGGCGCCTAGATGGGAAACAATCCTGAAACGTGCTTGTGAAAAGCAAACCGACACTACCCACAGAGTTCAGACCAGTAATGGGCTTGAGGTGAACGTTATCCTTCAAATAGCTCACTGAAGATTTTTCCAAGCGATATTGAGAACACCACAGAACAGTCAAAGATATGTTACAGAACAGAAATGTTGTGGTAAAATTTGATGAATGGACAGGCAAATGCATCCTGATTTTGCTCTAAATTGCTTTGCTCGTTTCGCCATCTTAATCTATTCATTTCCTCATCAAGTACTTGGTAAAGCAAAGGACATTCTTGGTGATGTATGGTAAATAATGCATGTAAGACTTCACCTGTTCACTCCATGCGTCCTCATAGACTAACTCGGGATGGCTTTCCCCGCCTTTTCTCCCCCAACTGTCATCATACACCTCTCCATATGTTAGCTAGCGGCTAGACTGTAAGGAAAAAGCCTTTACAGAGGTTCGCACATATCTTTTTATTGCAGCATACATCAAGTGTGTTGAGACATTCGAAAGAGACTGCGAGATCCACGCTGATCCATTAATCATCATTCATTGTATGTTAATAAATTCCGAATTTCCCATTTACCATGCGGGGCCATCCGTGCACGCTGGTAACGCAACCTTTTCAGAGACCATAAATCACAGAGCCTCACTCATCTGACAGAGAGGCCTAAACACAGGCGCACAGTCAGTCCTGCGGGCACAAACACACAATCTAATGTACTCACGTCAGAACTGGCGGAGTAGTCTGGCATGTGGCAGAGCTGCTGGGGACGGGTGTGCTGGTGGCAGCGGTGGGATCAGTATAAGCCAGAGACCTCATTTCCTCTGCAGCATTGTAGAAGCTTTTCCAGTCACCACGCGCTAAGACAAGTGTTGGCAGGCAAATAATACTTAGAGGAAACCACACTAGCTATTATGGGACAATGCTGCCTTCCAGGAGTGTTGTGTACCTGTCCAAATGATGAGAGGGTGTTAATAAAAGTATTAAGAGGTGAAATTCGGTTTGGTCGGAAACAGGGCCTTTCAAAACATTTCAAATTTGTTGGACTGGGAAAAAGCTTCAAATGTTAATTGTAGTTGACAGCTAGTTATTGCTTGAATTTCAGAGGGAGCACACTAAATCAGTCCAAAATTAACTTTGTCTAATTTAATAACGTTTTTGCATAATTTAATTTATAGAATTGTTATTTGTATACTTTAAATTTGATTTTTTAAATGATATATATCAATGTATAATATAAATATATATATTTTCAATTTAATTATTTAGCTATTTTTTCCCTGGTTTATTTGTGATTAAAAGTTATGGACCAGTGATTAATATTTAGTCTTTATTGTCCCCCAAACCTGCCACAATAAGTGGATTGTCAAAATCGTTATTATCAGTTGTGGAACTATATATTGCAAAAAAACAACAACAAAAAAACTCAGAATGATATATTATTTTGTCATGGAAATTTTAACTGTCTTTAGAAACAGTGACAAACCATTGTTTTGGAAAAACTGCAACTGTCACCAAAACATAAATATTTTGTTGGCTTAATGTAAGGCTTAGTGAAATTTTGTTGGCTTAATGAAAATAATATTCCACTTTTGCAGTAACAAGAAATTATGGAGGAGACAAAAGAAGACACATTAAACTAACTGTTTTATTTATTCACCAAAGCCATTTTTCTGGCTGATGATAAAGAATATTTCACCTAAGCGTGTCAAAAACATTTAGAATGCTTTATTTCATGAATTGTGATAGCTGTAATTGTAAAAAATAAATAAATAGATAAGAAATAAACAAACAAACAAACAAACAAATAAATACAAGTGCTATTAAATGTTGCTTGTGAAATAGTGTAATGTCTTAAAGGGATAGTTCACCCAAAAATGAAAATTCTGTCAGTATTTACTCACCGTCATGTTGTTCCAACCCCGTAAGACCTTCGTTCATCTTCGGAACACGAATTAAGATATTTTTGATGAAATCTGAGAGCTGGATCACTCCTACATAGGCTTCAAAAGGATTGAAACTTGCCGGCCTCGAAAAGTTATTAAAGACATCGTTAAAATAGTCCAAGTGACTACAGTGGCTCAATCTTAAGTTTATCAAGCGACGAGAATACTTTTTGTGCGCAAAAACAAACAAAAATAACGACTTTATTTCAACTATTCATTTCCTTCTCTGTTGGCCTCTAGTCAGTTTACTTAGTGTAAAGTCGTTATTTTTGTTTTTTTGCGCACAAAAAGTATTCTCGTCGTTTGATAAACTTAAGATTGAGCCACTGTAGTCACTTGGACTATTTTAACGATGTCTTTAATAACTTTTCGGGGCCTGCAAGTTCAATCCCTCAAGAAGCCTATGGAGGAGTGATCCAGCTCTCAGATTTCATCAAAAATATCTTAATTCGTGTTCCGAAGATGAACGAAGGTCTTACGGGGTTGGAACAACATGAGGGTGAGTAAATACTGAAAGAATTTTCATTGTTGGGTGAACTAACCCTTTAAGTTCTGCAAAACCCAGATTCCCTTTAGGAATGTGTTTTCTGACAAGTGCTGTGTGTTCTGCAGTGTGCATCCCTGACAGTCAACACAATATCTACATTCTGTTACTGAACCTGAGCCAACCAGTAATCAAGTGTAATTGTAGTTCACAAACATTTATCGGATTAGGCTACATTATTTTTAGCCTTGGGGAACTGTTTTCATTGTCCTCGCATTTACCCCTCAATATTTACAATACCTCACCCCCTCCAGAAGTCACACGACAAACGTAGCCGTGCTGTGTGCTGCAGATTAAAAGATTATAGAGGCTTTTTTTTGTGCAGAGACTGCTTATAAAACTATTATTGTCAACAGGACCTCAGATTCATGTAGGGATGCATGTTTCCAACTCTAACCAAACACCTGAAGTACTGAAGGTCTTTGGGTGTGCTTGAAAATTACAGGCAGGTGTAAGCATGATCCAGTTGGCACCCAAATATCTTATTATCAGATTTACTTTCATATCAAGGTATATGTCGTGCACTTTCTGCTTCCTGTAGTGATTCTGAATGTTTTGCATATACTTAATCACAGAAGCAGATTAGATACAATATTTGTCAAATAGACAGACGCTTAAACCGTATAGCTACTACTTTTCATTCAAATGTTATGTATGTACAGTACAAAAATAAGGTTCTACATACAGTAAGCCTTTACTTTTGAAATACCAATGAAGTACGGTCTATTTTTAGCAGTGTTATTTTGATAAGCATGACAAAAAGTAACACTAAGAGAAAGAGTTTAAAGTTAAACCACAGATTTCTGAGCATTAGCTGAGCTAAATGCATCAGAATATACATGTAACCCACATCATCGTTGTCATTGGTGAGTCCGGCTAATCGTGAAACATCTGTGTCGTCATCAGAGCTTGTGCAGCCGCTCTGGACAAACCGTGCAGAATAAGCTAGGCCAACTACTCTCGAATCGCTCTTGTAGTATTTTGATGGTATATGTCACAGTGACGTGGTATTAGCGCCGTCTCAAGGCAGACAAAAAGTCTAACAGGCATTCACTGCTTCAAGTCATATTCCGATCAGTCTGTGCTGTGCCGTGCCGCATGAAGTCGAACATACCTCTTGTCTTTGGGATGTGCACTTGGTCCAGGTCCAGTAGCCTAATGAGGTGGTTTTGATTGGCCTTGTCCCACAGGATCCAGGATCTCTCTTTTTCGCTCTCTCTCACACACTCAGAAACACATCTCCATACTTCATCTAGGCACTCTCTAAATGACTTAATTGATCTAATCACTCACTCTATTGGTCAGAGCCATGCATCTTTTTCATGGCAACACTCTAGACGATGACATTGTCTTCTGTTCCTGTGAGTCCATCCTTCTGGGGTACTGTGACAAAAGTGGCCCAGGGGCTTGGCAGGGCTTCCTCTACTCTCGGCCTCTTAACCTTGAGACTTTTCAGTGTCTAAAATAGCAGAAACTTGATGTCAGTGTTGTCAGTGAAGTCAATGTTGATTTGTGAAGCTTTGTTCTGGACCAGTAATGACTATGGTTTTAAATGGTAACCACAGCATTTTCAAAGAGTAAAAGTTGATCTTGGTTTTCAGAAAGAATTTGCCTTCAAATCTATTTTTACTTTGTATAGTCATTAATTGTACAATCCCAGAGAAAAATATTATTGCTCAGAGGTTGCTCAAGTTTAATTTCAAAAGCCAACAGATTTCACCCATACATTCTTTACAAATTAGGCAGTTATTGACATATAGTAAGAGTATAGAGCGGTAAAATGTACAGTGTATTTGGATAAAATATCTAAAAGGATTTATTCTTGTCAATTTAATATGAAATTAATATTGAGTTGAGTTAATTATGACTATTTTAATGTATTAAATATTTTAAATTTAAATTTTGAAATTTATGACATTTGAATGCAGACTTAAGACACTTAAAAAAACTTCTGAAACTCTAGAAGAGATATGCACTATGTTTTTGGAATCTTTTTCTTACAAAGAATCAGGAGTCTCACCGATGTCTATGAAATAGATCTCATTTGTGAACTTTCATTCAAATGGGATTCTGTTTTTAAGTAGTTCTTAGAGTAGAATCCAAAATGATAACATAATAGCAGTGATGCAGGGTAAAACCTCCAGGATTATACAAACCTGTTAACTTTAAAACACTCAAAATCGTGTGATTTACTTAGTCTGTAGATTTCAGTCTCGCATTGATTCAGTCCCTCCACGTTTTGCATAACATTTCCTAATCTAAGCAAGACAAATACTCACGACACCTATGAATCCTCTTTCGGGAGACTAAATTCCCCTGAGAAGATACATGGATTTGCACCTAAATGCCACTGGAGAGATGATCAACTACAGACACCCTCTGCATCCCCGCCTCATTATACCTCTATACTATGAGCCTCTTTAATACCCAGCCTTCCTAAAGAGCAGGTAATGGCAGAGAGGGTTAAAGGGATGCAGAATTAAGCCGTTTTACACCAAAGGGTAATTTGGTTTGATAAATGTTCCGTCATGGCTAACTAATAATACATATTTTAAGAGGGGGGAGGGGGGCTCCGTCGCACTAGGAAAAAGTGGCAACATTATTAATGGCACCGACCACGCTATGTCTCACGCAGGGTTACGGCACAAGGTCAAAGCGCGTTTCACTGAATTAAAAGCCATTTTGAGCTATGGCACTCCTAATCAGCTCAGACCTAGAGGTGCATAGCTCAGGTATAATGAGGCACCAATGAATTTAAATAAACAGGGTGAATATGGTGATTTATAAAGGCAGTGTGCTATCCTTATAGCTCATTAGCAATGACGGATACTTCTTATTCTTTCAAGCTCTTTTACCCATAGGACTTGAGCTTTTAACCAAGTAATATCCGCCTCTATTGTCAAGAGTGTGCATTCCAGGCAAGACATTTATCCTAGTCATTATGAAGAGTGGGGACACAATGCAAGAGTAATGGTAATGTATGCCATCTAAATAAACGATTTTCCCTCCTTTTCTAATCTTTTTTTCTGTCTGTGTAGGACTAACGCTTCCACTAGACCTTTTTTTGCGGCACGTGAATTCATCTTCATATTTTATCCCAGGTCTTTTTTTACCAATGAAAAGAGGAATAATCCTTGATTCAGAAAACGTTTTGCATTTCAAGGAACATTTTTTTTCTCTTTTTCTTTTCCCAGCTAGTCATGGTAGTGGTGGGGGTCCTCCTCATTTGATCGCTTCTATAAATTGTAATATTTTTTGCTGCAGAAAGTTGCTAGGGCTTAATTTAAAACCTGATATAAAGTACATTCAGCGGAGTGTTAACACGCTGATTAGGAACTTTCTCGGAATAATGATGTTTGATGCTCGCTCACTCTCCGGCTGCGAGAGGGAATTAATTCTAACGTTCCATGCGTCTGACAGTGAGGGTGGGGGCTTCTTTACCCCTCTTAACTTTCTCTCTCCTTTAACTAGTATTGATCTAGCTGAGTGCAATTACCAAGGTCCTCTTAGCTCTGGGTGTTAAATAGCGTAGCTTAGGCTAATGACCCTGCTAGCTTAGCCGCGGGCATTAGCAATGTAGTGCGCTGAGGCGTGCCAGCGGTCGTGACCACCCACCGCTCGGGTTGGGACACGCCAGAGTATTACTGACTTCATCAGGCCCTTTGTTAGGTAGCCCGCTTTTTGTGTTGCCCTTGAAGAAGAGACAGGCAGAGTGAGGCAGAACGTCTTGATGTTATTATTCACAGGGCTGTCTGTGGATCAGTGGTCTTGCAAAGCCAGCTTTTAATGTATTCCTCCCAGGCCAATCGGTCTCTCTGCTCCAATAGGGAAGGAGCAGAAGTCTTTCATCAGAACTTTCTTCTCTGTTTTCAATCAGGTATATTAAGGGAGTATCACTGTGAACGTATCATGACTTTGAGGATCTTAGGGAGCTGTAGAAATGATTTGTACTGGAAAGGTCCTTTCATAGCTCGAGAACATACCCTATTCCAGTCCTCTGTAAAATGTCAACGGGCGTCAATCCCCACATTCAGCCTTTTGCAAATCCAGCCTCTAAGTGCTTCAAACCTATCATTTATCACGGCGGTGTAGGACACACACTCATTTCAAACCGACACTTGACGGCGGTCTGTTGAGACATTCCAGTTCTCACCGAGAGTGAATGTCAAAATGAGCAGCACATCATCTCTAATTACGTTACGTCAAGAAGTTTTATCATTCTTTTGAAGAGAAACAATGGATAAAGCGACCTAAAGCATATGCAGGCACTTGCTCGGATATAATTCAGTGCACGCCCTGAAGGGTGTACGTCTGTAAGGGTTTAGGAAAATGCTGTTCTGACAGTGGTTTGTCAAACAGCAGTGAAGAACTCCTCAAAATCATCACTGCTTCATAGTTCTACTCTTTACATCCAACCAGGGCCGATTCCTGGATTTTTACCTCAGTGGGAACAAGTTCCTCAGACTGAGAAATATTAGTCAGTTTCTTGCTTTTAAGTTAAATAATGATTCTAAATAAAATAATAATACAAAATATAAATGTGCCTCATAAATGGGTTTTTCACATGACTGGAGAGTGCACTTGAGCATGTCTGAGACTAGGTTCCACACTTTCTGACCAATGAATTTTGAATGTTTTCCCCCTACAACCTTGAATTTTCCAGTGGTTTATGATGACTTGTTGAGGTTCATCTACAGCTGAATATAGAGAGAGATCATACAAACACAAATTTCTTAGCAAGAAGAAAAACAGGGTCGCCGAACATGTTCTAGAATCGCCCCAACCAATTAATATTTATTCTGTCAATTTGACAAAATGTCGAACTGAAGTCACCAGCCCCAAGTAACACACAATGAAAATCTTGTTCATTTACTCACTCAAATCTTGGACTTTAAACAAATAGTGGCTGTTTGGGACTGGAGGTCATAGTTTCTTTTCTGGTTTTCAGCAGGTCAAGAGCTCCCGAAACAAGGCCCTCCGCTTCCCCACCCACCCCCCAACTTCCCCGTGAGCGTCCGGCTTTACTCGCAGGCTAGCTATGATTAATGTCAACGCCGTCCAGCCACAACCCTTTCTGCAGCAGATAATGCCAGGCAGCAAGCGCACTTGACACTTTTAATGTATAATTAAGTAGAAAAAGTCAGCACTGGCTATGCAAATTTTTTCAAATGATAAATGAGACCGGGTGGCGGCAGGGATTGATTTTGTGTAAATGAAACTAATTATGGAAATGTCAAACATAATTAATAAAACAGGTTTAAGCTGCAAAACACTGTCAATGGAATGAATGAGGAGGCATTGGCGCCCATTGTTTGGGCTTTATTTAGGCCACGGTGTTGTGCTTGTTCGGCGCTCCCGAACGCACGCTCCCCACCCTCGCACCCTCTGCCTCCCGTTCCCCAAGAGGGGGGGGGGAAATAAATTTGCTTGTCTCTCGGTTGACTGTAGAAATTAATTGCTGGAATCTTGTCCCATCCAAGTGTTACATTCCCGTGCAGGACATTAACATAACTAATTTAAAAGAACCCAAATGACTGCATAATGGAGCACTGTCAGCGTGTATGACACTCGTTGGTCATACCAAATTAGCTTGCTTTCATAATTGAAAATTTTCAAGAGTCCCAATTTTTCGAACATTTTTTTTCATCCTCTGGCTCCCGCTTTCTCCTTGTCACGTGATGCCTTTTCATTCAGGATTTAAACAAAGGATTTGTGATATACAAAAAGCCATGTTTGACCTATAATTAGTGGAATGGAGATGGGGTGGCGCGATCAGGCGCGTGTATGAAAGGAGTCAGATCCTGAGACGTGGTAATGATGCCGGAGACTTTGCGGCCTCTGGGGAGGTGGAAGAGTAATGGAATGGGCTATTTTTATGGGGACCTGGATAGTAGGGGGTTGGAGAGGCCAATGGAGCCACACTGCAGGGTGGATCAATGGGGCAAACACCCAGACTGGCAGACCCTACCCCAGTCATCAGTCCAGAGTGTCAGAACGACAAACTCTCACATACACACATCTGCCGCCCACCCTCGGTAGAACATCTGCCACTGTCTAAACACACACACACACACACACACACACACACACACACACACACACACACACACACACACACACACACACACACACACACACACACACACACACACACACACACAGAGACAGTGTTGTTCAGCAGGCCAACCAAGCAGAAAAGAATTACCTCTAGTAATTTACTACTTAAACTTACAAATACATTCATAACAGACACCTTGCAAATCAGGGTGTAAAATTAACAAAAGGGACTGGGTAAAAATGCGATAAAAATACATGGATATTACACTGCAAAATTAATTCTTCTGTTGTTTTTCAATCTATTTTAAATCTAACATTTAAAATATTTTACAAAATTGTATTATACGCCTAGAGATGGTTGAGTGCCAGTACAGACACTGTAATGACCTGTAGCTGGCAGATTAGTTCTGTATTTACTGTCTCCAAAATGATTTTTGTTGAATATGTTAATATGAAGGGTCTTTAGATTTATAGGTAATAGCCATAATGTTCTTCAGACTGAAATTGATCAGATTGATTTATTGAAATTAATTGATTCAATTGGCATATTTGAAATGAGTGTAAATACAGAACTAATCTAACATATAATTTGTTCATGCAATGGCAAAGATGGATTTTCAGCAGCCATTATCTAATTGTAATATTCTAATACTAATTAATTTATTCATATTTCATTGATAAAACGTGCATGTCACAATTTTCAGACAGCGTAGGCCTATTACTTAAATAGAAAAGCAAAAGTTTATAAGGAATGTGATATTTGTTAAATGCTAGAATTCCAAACATATGTTTAGGGAAACTTTTAGATTAAAAGACTGTAAATAGAAATGTGAGACTGTACTGTTGCTGCTATAACACTCTAGCAACCTCTCATTACGAAGTGTTTTTGTAATTCTTGCTTCGTCACAAACCCTTTCAGAAGTGAAGAGCAATTAGCGGTAGTCCGTAATGAGTGTGGTCAAATGAGTTATGTTTTGTGTTAGGCTTAGAGATACAATTTTATGTGAATTATTACCACATATTTTCCAGGAGCACTTAAAATCTCATCTTGCACACATTAGAGGTGGTCTATCTTACTGTACCGCATACTCTTGCCATTTAAATTTTATTGCCTGGTCTTGTTCGGTGGCGGGTGAGAGTCAACAGTGATTGTTTTGCCGGTGTTCAAGAGCTACTTTACAGTAGGGGATCCTGTAAAGAGAAACTGAAATGTTTTCATTTCACCAAGGCATATTATACATGTAAAATCATGGCCTCATGACTTTGTTTAAAAACATGTTTTGGATAAAGACACTGTTTACAAGAACATTTTAACTTTGCGTTATGGTTGCTGAGTTGCTTAATTGCCGTTCATCTCGAGCAACGCTGATTTATTCATGTGTAAATATTTTACATTTGCTCACTGTCAAAAGTTTTCTGTAAGCATGGTTGCATTCAAGCAGTTCATACAAGCTGTTTCGAGCACTGTTTTAGTCGTCAGATGTGTCTGTGTTACCAGATGAAAGTCACTTTATTGACAAATACCCTGGGCATCTTAATAGTGTTTCACCATGGTAAATAGATGCAACTAAATAAAAAGTGAAAAATAAATAAATTAATAAAATATTAATTTAAATGAAATAATATATGAAATAATATAAATAAAGAATATATATAACGTATAATACATAAATATAATAAAAATAAAATAATAAAAAAATATAAATGAAATAATATAAATAAAGAATATATACAAAATAAAATACATAAATATAATATAAATAAAATGATAAAAATGATTACAAATCCATTCCAATTCTGCCATACCTTTACATTTTCATGAAGATATATGACGTCAGTTCTCGTTCTCAAGTTCACACAGCATAAAGATGCATAAAGCTTTATGCTATAGCATAAATATGTCATGTACTGTATTTTTAGTTTTGTGTGTTTTCTCAGTTTGTAATTGAGTTATACTGCAAAGACCTTATTTTATTGCTATCCTGGTTCTCTTTCCTTTTTTGTCTTTCTCGTTTTCACATGTGCTCCCCCTTTCCATTTTTGTCTTGTAGTTTTAATTTTAATTTTTTGCCATTTCTTGTCAGAGGAATTCCTGAGCTCAGATCTGCCTCCAAATGCCAGGGGTCGCGAGTCAAACATATACAGCATGTGTTACAATGTATTACTATGCATTTGCTTTGAGATTTTTTCTCCCCTGACAAGCTTAAGTAAATTATACTCTCTGCTCTGAACTAGAGACTGGTCTTACCCTGTCACTGTATGGACACTCTCAAGTTCAACGTGATTAGCTGGAGCCTCAGAGATCCTTACAATCCCAGAAGGCTTTGGACTAGTGACATGGCAGCCAAACTGCACCTCAGTGTCTTTATTTATAGAAAACATATGCAAAGGGGCTGGTGGCACCTCCGAATGCAAGAAAGAGCTCTTGACAGTTAAATACGAATGGAGAGCAGAGTACCGAAGTCTAGAACAAATTTAATCAGCGAAAGGCACCTCACCTCCTCATTGCATTTGAATATGGTGGATGGCAACGTCAAAATATGTACATTTATCCCTCCCAAGCATATTCTTTATTCTTGAAGGCTCATTATTTCTGGGGGTGTACAGAAGGGACCTCAGGCCCTGGACTCCAAACTCGGTTGGTATTAATCAAAATTTATAAAGGCGGAAGGAAGGAAATGGGCTTATATGGCCAGCAGAGCAGGCACAAACATGTATACACAAATAAAACTCTTGATAAAATAATACAAAAATGTTTTTTTAATTATCATCAATGAATATTTGTATTCTATCTTGTCTATAGTCTGTGGAGAAGCATTCAAGAAAGATTCCTTTGCTCTTTGTACATGGTTCTATCTATCTTTCTATCTATCTATCTATCTATCTATCTATCTATCTATCTATCTATCTTTCTATCTTTCTATCTATCTATCCCTTCTAACCTTCAAAGTTTTTAAAACTTCAAACTTATGTAAAAGAGTTTTTTTTATTTATTTCCTCCAATTATTTTAATGCAAAACATAATTAAATAAAACATTTTACTTTGTCAACCATGCAGGAACTGTTCACTAACTTCTCTGTAACTTAACATAAAGAAAGTAGACACTGGATTTTTTAATGTTCTCTCTCACCAAGCTTCATTTCCTCCTGTGAGACAGCCATGCCCTGAGAATAAGTGGATGACACTCAGACGTTGTTTTCGTCTGGTAAGTTTTTCCCTTGCTATACAGTATATAATGCCATCCTAAAGCGCCAGGAAATGTGATTCACAAGACCCGAGGCACTCAAACACATACACAAACACACTTACACATGCGCGCACAGTACAAAAGTAGCTCTTCACTCCTGCGGTGCCATTTTGACCCAGTTATGCGGGTTAATGTTTTCTAGCGGTGTGCGAGAACCCTGCCTCCTATAGGCACTGCAACACCCACTTACAGAGCCAAGGGTGAGCGTTTGAGTTGCACAACACACCCTCAGACATTGAAAATACTCTGTGTTTATCAGCAGCCGAGGACGGACGGATGGATGGGGGTGGGTGGGAAGGGTCGGAGGGGGGCGTTAGCGTTAGGAAAAGACAGCGAGAGGGGAAAAATGCAGTGAATTGAAACTCGCAAACTTTCTAATGGAAATGGTGTTGACCCCTCGGCTGTATTGTCGGAGCTGAGGCATTGTTGCAATCAATATGCGCACAGGGGAGAGCGCGTGGGGCAAGGACCTTTCGTTCCCCACCACGCCGGAAATAATGCAAGACGCTGATTTGTTATTTTCCAGACACGGAAAAAACAAGCAGACGGGTGGCAGTGCACGCAGGTGCCTCATTTTGGGATTACTTCAGAGATGTGAAATAAACAGAGTCAGGAAAGAAATGTATCTGCGGATGAGGGATAAACAATATCGTACAGTTAGTGCCGGTCTGCTTTAGGCGGTGGCTGCGTGGGCAAATGGTGTTCATTAGTATTTCAGAAATCATTATTGTAATGTTACACTAAGCTCTTTATTCTTTTTTTTTTCAAGGAGCAAGATAATATTCATAACTGAAAAAAAAATGCATTACTTTCCTCTTTAGGCCTGGTGATATGCAGACATTGTTTTTGGCCTCCATAAGCCTGGTATCACAAGATTCTTAAGAAGCTTATTTGGATTTATTTGGATGAAAATGAACAAATTTCAGTTTAAATATATTTTATATACTCTACTGTTTAAAAGTTTGGGGATGGTAATTTTTTTTAATCTTCTTGAAAGAAGTCACAAAATGATAATGCTCTGACACATTATTAAAATTTCACTATGAATTATAACATTTTTTAATTATATTAGTATAATTTACAATGTAATTTTTTCCTATATCCTTTGATAGTAAAGCTGATTTTTTTTTGCAGCCACTACTTTCCATTCTAGTTACTTCATTTCAAGTTACTTATTATCATCATTCTTATCCTTTCTTATTATTATCAACGTTGAAAACTGTTAATGCTTAATTTTTTTGTGTAAAACATGATATTTCTTTTTCAGGATTATTTGATGAATAAAAAGTTCCACATTACATACTTTGTTTGACAGAAATACTTACTGCCACTTTTGATAATTTTAATGTTTATTTTTTTACCGTAAAACTTTTGAACGGTAGTGTATATATTTTTAAATTTTGAGCATGTCATTATATGTCATTCTTCCTTAAATGGTTACATCATTACTGTAATTTAACAAAAGTAGGTAGGCTACTGTACTATATGGCAGATATGCTTAGATGAAATAATTTGTAGGACTACTACTTCTTGTTCTACTTGATAGGTCTTGGTGTAGCTAGTCAGATTTGCTCTGATATGGTTGACCCAGGCAACCATATAGATATACCTCAAACCATCATATCAATTGTTTGAGTTGGAGTGATATGTTAATCTTCATTTCGTTTCTCGAGATGTGTGTGTTTGTATGGATATTGTCACCTCAAATGGCCCTGGCTGTCAGATGGCAAAAAACAAAACCAAAATGAGTTGTTGGATAAGTTGAGGATACCCTCATGTGAAGTGGACCACTTGCTTGAGCTCAGTATTACCCACTCGTTTTGTTGGCTACCCTTTCTACTCACACACACCTGGCTGAAGTGGCCATCTAAAAGTGCCTCTTAACGTGTAGGCTATAGATGTTGCTGCTAAAATGACTCTACTGTATGTAAGGGCCTCTTGACTACTCTGTTCTTCTGAACTGCATATTACACACACACACACACACACACACACACACACACACACACACACACACACACACACACACACACACACACACACACACACACACACACACACACACTTCTCTAAATCTGTCCTGCTATCCCCTGAGCAACAATTTACTAGGCAGTCCATGTTTTTCATTTCATTTACTGTCTTTGCAATATGTGTGTGTGTTGCGCTTAAACTGTAGAATCATGTATGATTCCCATATGACTCTTTCACACATGATAAAGAGATCTGGAGAGCATCAAAGTGTGATTCTCAATATAGGAGTTGTGCAGCTCACACAATTCTTCTCCTCTCTCAGCTCACTGTCTTTGATAGTATAGATTAGAACATTTTGTCTATGAACATAAGGGTGGAATAAATCTGTGCTAGGATATCAGATGCAGCTTTGATTCCAGAAAGGGTAGAAACCTCCAGCATGCTAAGAGCTTGTCCAACATGGAGTTATTATCTTCTTCTCTTTCTGGAGGACTCAGTACTGTAACCACCATAGGCATTGAGGGGGAAGTCCCATCCCCAATAAATACCCAAATTGCACCCCCCCCCCCCCCACACACACACCCCACCCGCTATATTGTGGACCACTCTGTTTGTTTTTAGGATGACAAAAAGTTTCCATTTTAGACTTGTCTGCCTCAGCGTTCTACCAGCGCTATAATCAATATCAAAATTATTCAGTCTGGCTGTTTTTTTTTTTCTTCTTCAAACTTTCAACATTAAAAGTTCGTCTTAACAGACTTTCCTGACAATTTTTTTTATTTTATTTTATAAGTGTGTGCATTTTAATTTTACTTTCTTGCATTCAAATTTATATAGGCATTCTGCATCCTGTTTGTTAACTTAACTCAAATTCATCGAGTAACAATGTTTAAGGTTCAGGGATGAAGGATGCGGGAAGCAGCAAATGATCAACATACTGTAACTTTCATGACAAAATAAACAAAGCACAAAAAGAAAGGAAAGTGGCAGCCCCTCACGGACGACTGCTGCATTTAAACATAATAAAACACAACATAAATGTCCCAGGCCTTGTCCTCTTTTGTCCTTCACTGTCATCACTCCTCCTTTTATCCTTCCGGAGCTCCTCTGTGAGACTCGAGACTGGTGTGGCGTGCTCGCTCCTCCGGCCTCGCTCTGTTCCCACAGCTCTCAACTTGCCACACATTCATTTCAAGCACTGTCATTTGGTTAACTTCTCCCATAATCAATAGAAAAAACACTCAGTCATCTCTTTCAAACAAAATTCAGTTCAATTTCAGTAGTTTTGTGAATAAGTCACAATCTGTAATTCAAATTAATGACGAAGGAATCAAGTTTGGACTGAAAAGAATGACAGAGTTGCAAAGTCTTGCAACTGTATAGGGAATTCTCCTCTCTTTCTCTTTAGGACCACCTGGAAAAATGCTCCAGTCCAAAAACACCTGACTGCAGCCTGGGAATGGACCCTTGTATCTGTGTGTATGTGTGTATCCACGTTATAACGGCGGGCTTCTTTCATCTTCACTGACATTGACAAGTTTTCCTGCATGATCCACAGAGTGCTTTTGCGTGCGTCCCCCCCCCCCCCCCATCCCACATCCCACATCCCACATCCCACACGTCCATCATCCTGACACACACTCTCACACATCTGGCCGTCTGCCCAGATATGTGTGTGACTGTGAGTGTGTTTGGGTGGGTTTGGGTGTCTTGTTGAGCCTAGCTCACCCCTCTCTTGTCAATCTAGCATTACCCAAGGCCTCTCATCCTGCCCTGACTCTGACAAGCATCAAACTCCTTTCCACGGCACTCTTTGTTTCTTTGGTCTTCACTCAATTTCCTCAGGCTGTCCCTCAGGCTCAATACATGATACTGTTCCTTGTTGTGAGAATGCTTGTTAGTCCAGACCAGAGTACTGGCTTTCTGTATTACAGTAACCGGTCAGTGAGACTGTCGTAATTCTATCTTCTATAACTGTATCCTCTTTATCTTAAGCCTGATAAGGTGTAACCCTGCGCTTCGGTTTCCTCTCACACCTGTTTGGCCATTGTTTGGCATCGCCACTAGTGTTTCAGCTACAACAGTAGCCCATTATAAGCCTTACTATTAAATGGATTGATCGACATTATTTTGATGTCATACTCAAGAGTCACATTGGTTTGTGAATGGTCATGAAAGTTAATCTAGTGGCCGGAACAATGGCTCTCTGGATCCATTCTCTGCAGTCTGAGGTGGGGCTGAATAAGGAAAGGGGGCGACAAGGGGCCACTTCTCACGTTTGGCCACCGGACGGTATTTGATAGGGACGTTTATGTAGAGAGGCATTGTTATAGAGAACGTGGAGATGCAGAATGGGTATGCGAAGGTGGGTATTTGGTTGGAGGACATGTAATGTATGCAGTTGTCAGTGTGTGTTTGTACATTAGCAGAGTAACTCAATATATTGATTTTACTAAAGGTCTTCAGCACTTAATATCAGCTGCTTTAAAAATTGTGCAATTTTTTCAACGTCTCGATGTAGCATATAGCTTTGCAGCTGGGTGGAATGATGGAACAATCAAACCGTACAGAAAGTTCATGGAAATCAGACGTTTTTTAAAAATGATTTATCGAATCATTAAAGTCACCGTGCAGAAATCCCTGTGAAGTGTTTTCTATTTATATCTTCTAGTTTGTAGCCGAGTCAGATATGGAAATTTCAGAGTTTTTGTATTAATTAGTGCATTTATTGTAAATTAATCTTTTTCATGTAAAACTGTCACCCAAACTGAGATCCTTATGTTCTATGTAAGATAAATTTTGCTTTAGAAATTTTTGATATCTAAAATTAACTTTATAATTTGTTTTCTTTGTATACAAAATACTAATATATAACACAAATTATAAAACCATAGGTATTGAAAAATGAAATGCATATACATTATAAATAAATAAATACTTGAATTAACTTTTATTTATTTATTTTTTGATTGATTAATTAATCGATTGATTGAATGTTGTTCCAAATTGCTCCGGCCCAATTTAACCTTTGCCCTTAAATATCTTAATCGTCGTCAACTGGTTGCTATTAGAAGCTTGTATAGTGTAGTGAACTATTTGTTTGTTTGTTTGTTTGTTCATTTATTTATCTACTGAGTGGCTTGATTGTGCATTTGTTGAACTACTTTACATCATGAGCATCTTTGGAGCTTGATAAACTACAAAGTGGTTCAAAGTAAGTTTCAATGTAGTTTCCTTAACACTGTGTCAATTCTTCTGTGTGTTTACTTAGGACGAGAGAGCTGGAAACACACACATACACCTTCTGGATTTTCCAACAAGAAAAAGTGTTAACAACATGTTCTGGTGAGTAGTACATGTGCTCCAACACTTTGTGCAATGGCGTTCATGCGGACGACGTGACTTTGAGTCCGTCTTGTGTGATTTCCCAATCCTGATCTCTTTCCTATTCCCCCTGCTTCTCCATCTCCCTATTATAAAATAGTAAAAAAGCCAAAAAAATAATATTGTGCAAATTGTTCCAAAATGTGAGGAAATAATCCATTCTTCAAGCCCACACAAACTCGTAGCATGTATACACACTCTGCCCGCGTCTCTCCTGTCTCTCACTGGCTTACTTGGTTCTGGTTGAATAGGCACACTTGTTTGAATGTCATATTTACACCGACGCTTTGTCAGAAAGCGAACTTCCTCGGGCGTGAGCGGCGGAGCCCAAGCATATGGCCGTCAGACTCTGGGGAGATATGACAGCCTATCGGAGCGGGCGTGCGGCGCTGGCCGGGCAGATGCTCTGGGCTTGGCGGCGATTAAGTGGAGATCATCACTGTTTTCTTTGAGCACCACTGTGCCTTGTACTCAGAAGTGTTTGGTTAATCACTGTCTGCATTCGACAGAAGCTGCCAAAACGCTCATTAAGTCGGAATTGTCTCCGACATGTCATGCTTGGATGACGAATATTTTTTTTTTCTCGTCAATGTGTTTTTTTTTTGTTTTGTTTTTTTCTAAGCGGGCACACATCGGTGTGTGCGGTTTATTGCTCATATGACACTGTCATCCTAAACGTCTGTTTGGAGTTTACTGTATGTAGTGTGTGATGTGTTCTTGTGTTGCAGCTCTTCTTTCAGTCTTTGTCTCTTGTGTGCTGATGGTTTGTGTGTGCGCGTCTGGCCTGGCCTCTGAGGAAGGAGGCTCTTTCTTTTCTCATCTGTTCGGCTGAGGAGCTTCTGGTTTCTGCATGTTATTAGCAAAATGCTCCGAGTCACACTTATCCAGCTCAATGTGTGTGTGTGTATAAATATATGTGTGGCTGCATGCAGAGGGAGCAACACTTTCTCCTCCTGTGTGAGAAGTGTGTGCATCACACATCGACTTGCATGTTCATGTATTTTTCTTTCGCTTGTTCTCCATCCCGTTCCACTCTTTAAGCCGTCATCCTCTCCTGATCGCATCCCACAGCGATACTTTATTTCCCTAAACGCTGCTGTTCCTGTGCATGAAACATTTTTTGAAGTGTGGCAAAACCGAGGCATTGTAAGACACGCAGCCTGTACGAGCATTATGTCTGGTTAATCACGGCATAAATACAAATAATAATATGATTACTGCATCTCCGTTGTCGTGCGGTGCTGGAAAATAACATTTACCATTCCCTTTTTATGTTAATCGTCTTGTTAGCAAATAACCGACTGCTTCTAGTGCCGAGCTAATACCGCTATTCTTCCAGCTGTGTAGCAAAATGTATATAAATAAATATATAAAAGCCAAAATAACCTATTTATAACACACCCACATGCGGATATTGCATCATGTGATTGGAGGTGCTGTTTTATCAAATGTAAAGCCTTTGCTCATTTGCTCTACAATAACTGCACAGTATTAGAGCGACTTTGAATGCATTTGCATGGCAAAGCAGTCATGCTCACCTTGCTATTAAAAACACTTTTTGCAGGTTGGAGATCTCTTTAGAGGCTTTTATAACTGTTTGTATTCCACCTTTCAATGGGCCTTTCAGTTGTTTTCTTTGTAAATCTTTTCATTGTTATGTTGAATATGCGGATATAATTTGCTGGAAACCTTTCTTATAGCCTAAATCATAATTTACATTTATTGATTTATGCTGCTGTATGAATCCATTCTCACTTATTTGTATCGATATTCCTCATCAGAAGTGTTTTTTCCCCATATCTTTCTAGAATAATCTCCAGTGATGATTTCTCGTTGTCTTTGAGTGTCCTCACGGCTCACGTCAAGGGGATCTCAATCAGATTTGTCTTTAGGGACGGCAGAACGAGTAGCATTCTGGTGTTTCGCCGATCACAAACAGGATACGAGGGCTTGATTGAGTAGCGGTGCATACGAGTCAAAGACAGTCTGTCATAGTGTCCTTACAGAGACACAGAGTCCCATCGTGACCACCCTTCAATCACAAGGCCTGTTTAGTTAACGCTTCATTTGCATGGGTCTCCACGTACAACATGATGGGCAATAAAGGTGTCAAAATTACCGGTACTTTTGTAACAAGTCTGTACTACAATAAAGTTATACACACACACACACACACACACACATTCAAAACACAACATATTTTCTTGGGGCATTATAGGCCTTGCAGTGTTAGAGCAGCCTAATAGAGACTTCTGCTGTCTTTAATGTCTAATGTTAATCTAATATTAATAAAACAATACTGAGAATACATTTTATTGAATAATGAGAAATGTAAAGCGTTTTTTTACCTAATTTTACCTACCTGTGAAAACCAAATGATATTGTCTATTTGTATGATATTTGTTATCATTGAATAAATATTACAAGTAGGCTATTAAATATGTTATTTAATTTAAATATATATAATTGTATTAAAATGTAACCTTTAAACTTTTAGTTTTTGCTGTGTTATGGTACTGGTATTGAGAATCATGACATTTCACTACTGACTACTGAAATTTTATATCATGACAACCCTCATGGGCAAGAATCTTCAGTTTGTCAACTGGAAACTGATATGACGATATTGTGAGAGGTTGCCACAAATAGCTATGCGAAAGTCCACCTCTGCGATAATACCATTTCACTTGTACGTCAAACAGTACTGTTTGAACTCATCTGGAGAGAGAGAGAGAGAGAGAGAGAGAGAGAGAGAGAGAGAGAGAGAGAGAGAGAGAGAGAGAGAGAGAGAGAGAGAGAGAGAGAGAGAGAGAGAGAGAGAGAGAGAGAGAGAGAGAGAGAGAGAGAGAGAGAGAGAGAGAGAGAGAGAGAGAGAGAGAGAGAGAGAAAAAACCTGGGAGGCTAAGCGAGAGAAAGACAGAAAGCACAGCAGATGCTGCGCCGATTAGCTGGATTAGTTCCACTGCATTTTCAGCAATAAAGTTGCAAGTCATTTGGCTGAGAGCGAATGAGATGCACACATGAAACTCTGTCAAAGTGTTAGCAGCAGAATTAGCATGTTTCGCTAACTCTCCTGATGCACAGTTTATATTGTGACCCAAATACGAATCGCCAAACAAATCTGAATATAGCCAGCTGCCTGGACCACATTTACTTTGTTGTTATGTGTAAATATCAAAGGTGCTTTGTTATTTGTTTGTGATATTTGATGAGGATATATATTTGTTTCGAGTGTCTGACGGTTGATATTCTCCTTTATCTGGAATGGGTTCATGTGCTAACTAGCCATGAAAGTGTGCAGCTTAGACGTCTCTGATTCTGCAAATTGCAACGAGGAAAGAAATAATTGTGCTAATAGGATTTTGTCTATGTGATTTTGTTAATGGTCTGAAAATATCCCATTTCAGTTCATTTAGAGGAGTAGAATGTGTCTTATTGGAGTGCTTATCTATGCTTGTTTTTCCTGATTATTCTGTATTTTTCAGCAACAGCCAATTTTCTCCCAATTAAAGCATGATATTAGTGCTTAGAGGCTAAATGAATATGAAAACATTACATTACAGCTCAATATTTGCTGGCTGTGATTAGAACGATAATTGTTAGTGTGTGTACACTCCCATTTCTTAACTTGCTAATGCAGGTGTATGCTAATCCATACAGTATTTGAAACAAGCTTGCCTTCAAATTAAAGTGATAATGTATGCGAGAAGACTATATTGAATGCTTACATCTTATTGACAGCACATTTATGTTCAGGAGCGTAACCCTGAAAGCGTTTTCTAACTAGCTTTACTTGGGTACAAAAACTCCAGCTCTGCCAGTTGGCCCAAAGTTAGCGGGGAGCTGTCGGAGTAAATGGCAGCAGCTGCTCGCAGTTCTAAAGAGCATGTCCCAGTCAGCGCGGGAAAAGTCATGGCATCTACATTAATACTACCTTAATGGCCCATCTGCCGCTCCGTAGGGTCCCCGCACCACTCTATGGAGTCATAGGCGTTTGACAGGCAGTCTTCAGCATGCCAGACGCCCACCGCATGCCAAATGGCCCAGAGACGGCCTGACGTCGCCCGGATCTGTCAAACTCTTTCCTCACCGCTCGTCAAAAATGTCCCCGGTGAAAGTTACGGCGGCTTTTCACACGTGAGCGCTTCTGGATGTGCGGGTAGGACATCAGATGAGTTGACGGCTAGCAATTGACACCTCGTTCTCTCTCTCGTTCTGTTATTCTATCTCTCCATTCTTCGTTCAGTCACTCTTTTGCATGAAGTGATGGAGTTCGAGATCTGGAGAACTTTTTTCCACAGCTGTTTGAAGGGAAAAAATTCAACCCAGGCTCACTGTAAAAACGAGCCTCTGGCGACATTTCTGCAAAATTATATTGCTTCTTGCACGTTTCGCGACACTTTCAAAGTGACGCTAGTATTAAGTTTTGTCTGAAACAGATGAATATGAATGTAGCCTACCAGTATTATTTTATTTATTGCAATAATCAAATAGATTAATACTGTGGCATTTGAAAATAACGTACCACCTACGCTAAACCTAGCCAATAGTGCTAACAAAATCAAATGTTCCATAAAAACACATTTGGTGAAGCAACTGTGCCATTTAAGCTTGCTTGTACAAGTTTTTGAGCTCTTTTATCATGACTCATGTTTCACGGGACTCGTATCCGTGCACTCAGCGTATTGCGTAAGGAACTGTGCCAAAAATAAGTCTTTATTAATTCATAATCTGCCCCTATAATTATAATTTGGCTGAAAAGTAATACAAGTTGACTGCCACTAATGTTCATTTCAGATAGTATGTTTTTGAAGTTTTGTAAAGATTTAGTTAGAGGCATGTTTTTCCAATGAGCATATGTAAAAAAATCTACTCGAACTTGAAATATTGCATTTAATTTTTTTTTACCACATAGCGTCCAGCTGCATACTGAAAATCGTCTACAAAAACATTAAACTGCGTAAAACCCCTTTCACCGTAGGCCTTTCTTTGAATCACAGCTTGATATTGTTAAGAGTTTAGTTTCCAATTACAAATGCTGTTTTCTGACCTAGTCGTGCACCAGACAGCATGTGTGGGCGACCAAAAGCACAACGTTATACTGTGTTTGAAAGTGCTGCGCCGTTCTGTTTTTTCTCCATATTTAATAATATGTAGATAGGCAGGATAAGGCACGGTATCATTTATTATTTAAAACCAAACAAGCCAAAAACGAAATGGGGGGATCGAGAGAGTCAGGGAAAGGCCAGTGAGGGAACAGTTGGTTGGTTATCTGGAGGGAAAAATATGCATGTGTGTGTATTTTGCCACCAGCTCTTCAAAGGCTAGCACTCTGCTGTAACACAGCTGGGAACAGCAGGGAAAGTTGAAGAGTGCCTTCCTCTCCTCCTCCTCCTTTCTGCTGATGTGTAATGTTTTTCTCTACCTCTCTCCCTCTCTCTTTATCAAACCAAAGTTTCGTCTTGCCTTTCGCCCCCTCACTCCCTCACTCTCCGTCTCTCTGGGCATCTCTGCTCTTCTGTGGCAGTCCCAGCCGGAGGGAGAAAGAAAGGGAGGAGGAAGATGAGGAGGATGAGTGGAAAGGGTGTTCAGTGATACTGCTTGTGAACCCATGATGCCTCCTCGCTGAACTCTCCCCAGCGATCTATTCCTGCATTCTGTTCCATCTAATTCCAGCCAACCTTGCCTCCGATTACCAGTGCGGCTCTTTTACTAATGCTAAAGGAACACTGTATCATCCTCCCATTAGAAATGCCGTTGCTGAACTATTACTGGTGCTTAAAATTAATAAAGCCAGGTATGTGTTTTTTTTTTCTCCACAAAAATCATACCATCTTACTTTATAAAGACAGGATGTAATAGGTCTCAAATCAATTAAAAATATAACTAGACATCATGTAATCGCGCTTCACAAGCGTGCAAATGATCTTTTATGAGCGCTTGCACTTTGATTCACCCTAAACTTATCATCTAACTCCTCTTGTCTGTAGATGGAGCGTTCAGCAAATCCCCGTGCTGCTCTTATCAGGGGGTCAAGAGTTAAAATGTGCTGCACCGTAAGAATTATCCCGAGCACCATGTGGGTTTGAATGCTCCTTATGTTAGTGCTGCATGGAGTGAGTGATTTTAATTCAAACAGGGAAGTTCTTCATGTAATTAACCTTGAAGCCTGCCCCCACCCCTCTTTTAATTTAAGTCGTGTGCTTCACTGCGGGGTGTTTTTTTTCCCACTCTCTCGTGCGCTTTCGATCTATCGCTTACTTGTTAATTTTTATTTTTTTTGGTTAACATAGATCATGATGTTTGGCTGAGACATGCTGGTGTTTTAGACCTCTGCTGGCACCTCAGGGTATGATTCTAAGAGATCAGTGTGTAGCTGTGCAGACCTCATTCTAATGTATACAGTGTGATAACCGGGAGAATAATCGTGTAGATGTGGACGCTGTGTGAGGAACCCTGTTGTTGAAGAGTAGCCTATAGAGCAATAAAGCATACAGTATACTGTATCAAGTACACACAAAAAAAAAAAAACTAAAAAAAACAGTAAAATTTACCTTAATTTTTCTTTTGCAAGTAAATTTCACATGTATGGAATTAAGTAAAGTCTACTCAACTAAGTTATGTAAAATGAACAAAGAAAATATGTAAATTAGTAAGTTAGAGTTTGTTGAGTAATTTACTTACTCATTAGAAGTTTACTTTGCAATAGCCTACTCTGTTTCAAGTACATATTTCTCAAACAATGTAGCACTAAATCAAACCATGCTTTTAAAATACATTTTTTACTTAGAAACATTCAAGTTAAACAACACAGTATATTTTGTTTTACACATGAAGTACCCAACCAAACACAGAGACCTCAATACTTGGTAGCCTACATGGTACCCAATAACGGTATAATCAGTGCATAGTTTTTGAGAATTAATGGGTCATTTTGAGTAGAAAACGAACAATGATAAAACAGTGTAAATACAACTAGAAAACAGTGAAAAATGCAACCTTATTAATTATTCATGCCCCAGTGCATGATGGGAACACCAGTATCAGAAAGTTGAGTAGTACTTAATTTTATAACTTTGATACTTACTCAGAGAATCATTGTAAACATAACCAACAATACAAGGAATATATACTTATAAGTTCAAGATATTAATTCTACAAGCTTGAATTGAGTACCAATATAAAATGTACTCTGTTTTACATGTTAAATTCTTGCCTGAACTTACATATTCAATTTGTCTTTTCTGTAGTATTTACTTCACCACATTCTTGTCAGTATATACAATATATATATATATATATATATATATATATACAACATTTATATATCTTTTTTTTTTGTTGCCTTTTTCCGGTAAATGTGAAGTAATTAAGTAATTTGTGATTTATTCTGTCCATTTTCCTCTCATTGGTTCTGATTATGCTTGTAGATATTAATCTCTGTCCAGCAGAGGGAGTGTGTAATTTACAGAACTTCTATTGTCCTCAAATGCAGATGCTCACAAAAAAAAATAATTTTATTGCATGTTTTACAGCAGGAAACAAGTACACAATCACCTCATTACCAGACATAAGACTATAAATCATGACAAATTTAATCCTTTTAAATCTAGAGTGTGTAATTGAACATTTTTACACCAAACACCACAAATGTATTGTGTGAGTTCTGTTGACTTGGAATGAATTACTGATGTTTATTTGTAGTCTGATAGAGTTATGCAGATTTTTTGCCATAACCATTCTGTATATTTGTTCATAAATTACTTAAAAAGAAAAAAATTCTCATCACAGTGCCAGCAGTGGGGAGCATGAGTATAACTCTGATATGGACTGACTGTGGAGGTGATAATTCTGCTTAGATGAGATGTAGCAGTGTAGTGTTAATCACAACGAACAAGCACAGACTCGTTCTCAATAACAGAGAACCTTTCTCATTTCAAGTTCACACGCATACATATACACTCAAATTGAAGTGTGAAATGAACTAGAATTGTTCATTGCACAGGAAACCTTCATTCACTTAACATTTGCTCCACTTTTGCACAGGTTTTTCAGCACAAATCCTTATTCACTATTCACTTATTCACTAAGCAAAAAAAAAAAAAAAAAGAAAAACAGTTAAGCCAGATTCTCAGTACACTGAAATAGTTTACAGTAAATTAAATCAATGCAATTCTTTTCAGTGCAAATGCACCCCCTTTCTATGTAAATTGGGCTCTATTTCTGCTATTAGCTTGATGCAATTAATGTTGTGAAGAAGCTAATGTTGTATAGGTGCAATTCATTCTTGTTGAAATCTCTTCATAGCAATCCATTTGTGATATATATTGCAATAAAGTGTGCTACAGACCTTAAACTACCGCTTCAACCTTTCCTTTCATCTTACTTTCAGTCTGTAGAGGGTCATCTGTCATGACATTTAACATTCAGTCTTTAATTAAGAGTTAGTGTCTCTGGAGATGCGCTCTGGGGTCCCTGAGGTTACAGAAAAACCATACAGAAAGTAATATTAATGGCAGGTGAGTGCATGGTTTTGAACTTTTGTTATGCATTGTATTCATCAGGCCTTTCATTCTTCTTAGGATAAGTTGAGTTAGTTTTTAAGGTAGTTTGTACTTCATGCCGCTGGCTTGCAATATGCTAATGTTGATCATTTCAATATTTTAACTAGCAGATTGGATTGAAGTTGATTCATTTCAGATGGCTGTGACAACAAACTCTTTCACATGCACATTTTCGGACAACAAATAGATATCATCGTTGTTATTTCAAGGCAATAATCACAGCCTTATTGTACCTGCAGCTCCATTTTCTGAGCTGTGATCAGTTGTTCCTCTTATTGTGTCTGTGTGTCATTTTGCATTGTCTCACTTGGTCCGAAGTTTCCTGATTGATCCAGAGAGAGACGCAGCGCGGCAGATGCCGCTCTAATTATACAGTTGTTTTAAGGTTGTCAGGTTGCAACAAGGAGGAAATCATCAAGGGAGGGGTTTTGATGGACGGAGGGTGTATTTCAAGCATCTGGCAACCGTGGCAGCTGCTGTACCATATCCCCACTGCCAGCTTTCTGGCTAAATAAATATCGCCTCAATCCATCTTGTAATGGCAAGTGTAAATTACTGCAGCACGTCAATAACTGGTTTACTATGATGTTTATTTCCCGCCATTTCTAGCTGTATATTGATTTCATGTAGCTGTTAAATGGCACCGGTACTACTTCAGAGTGGGACTTGTTTTTCTGTGACTCTTAAGTGTCTCGTGTTGGATTGTGGACAAGAGGGAAATATAATCTCTTTATTGACAGCCATTATCTCTGTTTGTTTATAGTGGGATAGGAATGTGCATAAAATGGATAGCATTACACAGCTTTTCCAATATAATTAGTACACTTTCCTATTGGACTACATGTTTATATTTAAATTTAGTTTGTTTTTTATAAGAAAATATATTAGACTATACACACACACACACACACACACACACACACACACACACACACACACACACACACACACACACACACACACACACACACACACACACACACACACACACACACATATATATATATATAAATATATATTATTAAGTAATGGGAATTTTTCCCCCCCATTCCTCAATGCCAAATTATCAGACAATAGTCTACTTGACCTGTATTCACCATCCATGGATGAAAGGTTCCCTCTTATAGTCTCTTGAGTATGTCTTCAAAACAGACAGTTAGTGACCACACCACCACTACTAATACATACAACTGAATTACAGTGTTGTTTGCATAGACAAATGCAGTATGTCAGTCATGTTTTATACATGATTCCTATGCCCCCCCACCCCACCACCACCCCTAGTTGTTGATGTGCCGGAAGAGCTGACCCTCACTACGGTTTCTTACTCTGACAGCCAGGGGCCGTTAAGGGCCACAGGGCCCGGCTGCAGCTGCTCCACTCTCCTTGCCCACTCAGCAGGCACACTGTGCCCTTTGAGCCTACCTGCCATTCAATCCAGCACAGGTTAACACAATCACACACATGGTCTCAAACACACAAACACTCAGGTTTATTGACTCGCGTGGCTCAGCGCATTTAGTTACGCTTCGGGAAGTATGCTGAAGCAGAAATGTGTACTTTTGATATGTGTCATCGTCGTTTTATATTTATCTGTTTAACAAGATTGGAGCAGGTCCGTTGATGTGTGCGATAATGCGGATCGACGTGCTTGTGCATGTAGCGTGTGTGCGGTTCTTCCCCACAGACGTTTACTTGCCATCTCCATTTTCCTGTTTCTCCTTGTAGGTGAACAGATGTAGGGCCAGCAGTGGAAATCAGCAAGGAAACCCCACACTATTCTATGTGATTTTAATCAGCGGCTCTCCTCCTGACCCATTTATTTCGGCACTGAGCTGATTGCGTTGGCTGCCGACGAGCCCGACCCACGACACGCCATAATTACCCATCACATCATATATGTCCTACAACCATCATAGAGCAACTCATAATCTCAAAATTACTGTACTCTGGGTAAAGTGGATCACTTTCAGTCAAATCAAACTTTAAGGGTTGTTATTGTCAGATTTCCCATCCCTGGCGTATCATCAGCCGGACTCGTTTTATTCAACCCTGGCAGGCCAGCCGTCGTATTCTTTTAGTCAGTGTCTGTAGTGGGAATCAATATGTAGATATGCATGGAAAATTGTACCGGTCTGGCTGATAATGAGATTTTACTGTGAAGACAAAGCCCCTGGGTGCAGTGATTGGTATCTAGGAGAGTCCACACTGTCCTCACCGCTCGCTCCCTTGAGAACGTCACAGTGCTAACATGTCTTCTGTTTTAGGTGCGTGAAGCTAAAAGTGGAGCTTAATGGAATGAGAACCGAACATCTTTTTGTAGGTCTGTATGGTTATTGAGTCAAATCAGAGAAAATAGCATTCATTAAAACCATTAACAAACATAAGCTTATATAAAGCTTTACAGGTGAAATCTGTGAGGTGTCTTTATGTGAGGTGTCTTTATGTGAGTGCACTTTGGGTGTGAGAACAAAATCTGCGGGAATGAGTAAAATTATGCGCAATGTGTGCAATCCCACACCAAATTGCAACTCCTGTAACACCGACAATATTAATCCTGAGAAAATGAAACGAGTGAGTGAGGGGAGGGGAGGCGGGTTTGTGAGTCAACTCGATGAGAGAGCGAGAAAACGCAGCTGGTCTCGCGTATCTATTCTGCGGAAAACGAGTATTGGAAGCGTTTCAGATATTTCAGTATCAATATGTATCGAAAAATCTATATTTTTGACAACACTACATTGCACTTAGTTTATTATTTCAGATGTCTTTTTAAAAGACTACAATTGAAAAATGTGTATAATATATAAAATTCAACCCGCCAAAGTGGCCAGTAGGAGTGAATGTGTTACATGCCATTGCTGAAATCCAACCGCATTTGGCGGGTTGGCGGGTGTTAAAGTCAAGTCCTGTATGTACAGTATATTATGAATTTATATTCAGCATTTTTTAAGTAAACATTCAGATTTCATATGATTATTTGCTGGTTGGCCCTTCATGATATATTGTTAATAAGAATGCGAATTGGTACCAAAAATGTATGCTACTAAGGGGGAAGAAAATTACAGTTGCTGCATTCTTCATTTAAAAAATTATATATACATACATACATACATACATACATACATACATACATGCATGCATACACACACACACACACACACACACACACACACACACACACACACACACACACACACACACACACACACTGCATAGCACAGCTGCACATCCAGCGAAATGCTGTGTTTTGAGTTTCTTAGAATTAAGACTTTCTTCATCGTGCATGGCTAGCAGCCACATGTAACAGTTGGTGGGGCACTACTTTATACCTTTACACATTGATATGAATAATCATTTAATCGTTTAAAGCAGAGGTACTCAACCCTGTTCCAGGAGACCCACTGCCCTGGGGAGTTTAGCTTTAACCCTGATCAAACACACCTGAACCAGCTAATAAATCTATTCAGGATTACTTGAAAATCACATTAGTGTGAAATTCAGTTGTGCTGAAGCAGTTTTGCTGGACAAGTTTGAAGAACTCTTGTTTAAAGAATGATTCTAAGGGAGAGCACAATTTTGATTTGCAGCCTTTAATTAGTATGTAGTAGAGCTCAGCAGTATTCTGGTCTGTCCATACTTGCCCCAGGACAGGGGGTAGGAAGGGTCTGTCTTTTCCTGAGTGATCCAGATTTGACATGCCCAGACTAGAACTGGTTCCCAGCTCCTGATGGCTGTACCACTTCTGTGCCCCAGTTAGAGCTAACAAAAAATGTCAAACTCCCTTCACCTTCTTTTTATCAATCCCTTTTTATTTTCTCTCTCTCAATGCCATCAGCAAATCACAGCGGTTAGTCAGCTATTACCATTAAAGGGTTCACCCAAAAGGTCATGGGGATTTCATGGGGAAAAAAAGCTTGTTAAAAAACAAAAAACAGATCACACTTTTTCATTATTCTTAATTTTTTTTTTTTAAACCCAGATTAACTTATTTTTTCTCTTAACATTCTCTTTATTAAATTTTCTACATTGGCACAAAGAAAAACTCCAACCAAATTCACTTTGCAGATACATATTCTTACATATGTAAACAAGTTATTTTTTAACACAAATAATGATATAGGGAAGAAAAAAAAGGTGGGGGGAGGAAGTAGTAGTAGTGGGGTTAAGGTTAAATTATTGCTGTCTTAATAAAATTATCTTCGTTTCCATACTGCATAAAAATGATCAGTCTTCTTTTTTTAAGGAAAATCTAATCTTCTCGAGTTGAAGATGGTGTATAACATCTCTAATCAGGGCAGAGCAGTGAGGTGGATTTTTTTGTTTCCAGTTGAGCAAAATCAATCTGCGTGCTAAGAGTTTGACAACTCCAAGCACAATTTTTTAGACAGCTCCACATTGTCACCACTGACACCAAAAATAGCCATAACTGGGTCTGGGTCTAGTGATTTTCCCAACACCTTTGACAGTAATTGAAAAACTGAAATCCAACCCAGATTAACTTTTCAAGCAGATATGCAGTACTGGACTATATTAAGGTTATTTTATTTTTTATTGTCGCCATCTTCATTGCTTTGTTGTCAGAGTACAATCTACCGAGTTCAATTCAATTATTTCTTGGATGCCTTTTCACAGTTCTAAGACGTCCTACATTTGGTAATAGCAACAGATAAAAAGACTGAACATTTACCAACTGAATACAATATAAAAGAGAATAAATCTAATAAACTATTTAAACATTTTAAATGTATAATATATATATGAAAGAAATAAAAAAATCTACTTTAGAAGTGTAAATAAGAAGAGGAAAAATAGCACAGTGACCGTGAAAAATGCTTGTCAATAGCAGTAAAGCAACTGACCATAATGAAGTCCTACTGCAGTGTGAGCAGGTTCCATATTACAATGTAACAGTGCAATATTTTTAAATGTAAGTGTACAAGTAATTCACTTCTTTTTGTGATTATTCAAAATGAAAGCATTTCATGTTCTGTTTTGACACTAGGGATGCACCGATATGAAAATTTTGGCTGATAGCGATAATTCTTTACATTTCAAAGCCGATAACTGATATGGCCGATACATCTAAATTAAATTTTTGATATACTTTGGTAGCCTTAATACATAAACAAAAGGCTCACCATTAAAATCCATGTCCCAAACACTTCAACATAAATCAAACAATACAGTAGTCTAGTTTGAACCAGTGTAAGATTCCTAAACTTTTAAAACTAATTTTTACACTCCTATGGCCAACTTTCTTTATTAAAAAATGGTAACACTTTATGATAAGGTTTCATTTTGTTAGCATTAGTTAACATGAACCAACAATTAATGAACAATATTTCTACAGCATTTATTAATCTTAGTTGATGGTAAGCTCAAAATTTTATAAGACATTTTTAAGATCTAAAGTTGTATCTGTTAACATTAGTTGATGCACTGTGAACTAACATGAACACAAATATTGTATTAACTAACATTAACAAAGGCTATTGATCTCTGTTAGTTAATGCATTAACAAATGAGACCTTATTGTAAAGTGTTACCAAAAAATCTATTGCCTAACAAAAGAAAAAAAAAATCAATTAAAATAAAATACCTAAATAATGCAAACAAGTCATTGGATAACATTGGGCTGCTGCATATAAAGAAACAAAATGCATGTGCCATGGATGAATAAAATGGAACCGCCTCCGCACGGACACAATTATTTTCATCAAACCATATTGTAGATGAAAATAATACGAGAACAACAATTTGCAAGTTATTAATAATAACGCATTAATGTTTTTGAAAAAAAAAACATTACAGTAATAGTAAACATATTTAATATTAGGCTTACTGTTTCAAATGACATCATTTCTTGTTTGAGCTGCGCGCGCTGAAGCTGAAACGCTAAACTGAATCGCTTTGCTAGAAGGTCAATTAACTCAACGGTTGCTGAAGATTGCAACTAAACCCAAAGAATATAAAACTTTTTATTAGAATAGTTTATTCAATTATAATGATATGACCGTCCCAATCATAGCTTTTAATGTTTTGCATTGCTGTTTGATCGTGCCCGCTGAAGCTGAAGAGAACGAGCACCTGGAAACGGAAGAACTTTTCTAGTAGGTTGTTTAAATCAACGAAACGCATCCTATGTGAGATTAATCAGATATTTATATTACATAAACTTAATATAACGACTTATATCATGCACAACATGACGTGAATGCACAAGCGAATTTGACTGTGCTGGTCAGAACGTGTAATCCCTTTTCTGGACGCGCTATTCCCACAACAACGCGCCGAAATGGCAACTAAACCCAGGGAATTCACCATGTTTTAATACAATAGTGTTCTCATTATAATGGAATGTATATGACAGTCCCAATTATAGTTATAAATGTGCATTGCTGTTTGAGCTGCGCTAAAGATAAAGATGATCACCGGGACAATTAAGCACTTTAGACTACTGCTCTCAACTGAAGTAAATAATCAATCTATTGGCTTTGATGTTTCTGCCTAATTTTCTTATCGGATCGATAACGATAACATCAAAAATGACCATTTATCGGCCGATATCTATGTGGTCAATATATCCTGCATTATACAATTAAACACTTTTATAGTATTTGATTTGCAGATACTGGTTTAAAGGTTCCAGTCAGAGTGCGGTTTTCTGTTCTTCTCTCACTAGATGTGCCCTCAGCTGTTCTTGGTGCCATTACTGCTCCCTGCACTTTTTATCCTGCACCTCAGAGACCCCAAACTGCCAAACGAGGTGAATTATGGCCAGTTACATGGAGTGGACTCTGAGCCACGGGGGACAGGACATAGTCAGAAGAACTAACCACTGTTCTGACCATTAAAAGCCAGCCTGACACTGGCCCTTCATCTTACCTTCTCCACGAGACGAGTGCTCCCAACCTTTGCTTCCCCTGAGAAGAGACAGAGCCGAGAGAAGAGAGCCCCCTCAGCCCAGGCACGCTTCCCCCTATCATTATGAGTTAAGCTTCTCACCTCTACCTTTCTTTCTGGGAGTCTTCCTTTTTTCCTCTTTTCCCCTCTCTTTATCATACTGTGGCTTTTCTACTTTCCGCTCTCTGTTGTATTTTTGTTGCTCTTTTTCTGTGTCTCTTCCTGTCCTTTCTTATTGCTCTCTGCAAGGTTAATTGCCTTAGCTAAAAGAAGCCTGGCGTGTTGGTTGCTTATGGAGGTCGCAGTTAGGCATATGACCCTCACAAATCTGCTCCGGCCACCCACCACCGCTGCTGTGTTGATAGGGCTGCTGATGAGGCTTCAATTGGTGTCCTGGTCTGCTGGGTATCCCAAAATAACAGTGAAGCAGTGATTTAGAGGTTTCATGTTATTCTTGTTTTGCCTGTTTGCAAGCAAGCCTGCCGTGGTCTTTACAGCGCAAGGATAAATGAACATCCCCAGTGGCTTGGGGAAGAAAATCAGGAGGTATCAAATTTTTTGTTGATTGTTATCAATATTTTTTCCAAAAATGTCAACCAGAAAGCATCTATTTAGCCTCTGAATAAAAATAATAGCCTACAATAGTTAGCCCCGGTCCTACAAATTGATTGGCCGAGTGTCTTTCTTTCTTTCTTTCTTTCTTTCTTTCTTTCTTTCTTTCTTTCTTTCTTTCTTTCTTTCTTTCTTTCTTTCTTTCTTTCTTTCTTTCTTTCTTTCTTTCTTTCAAATTCAAATTTACAGTCACTTCCTCAGCAGCTAAAGGCTATTAGAAACCCAGCAGTGTTTAATGCAATGGTATTGTTGTGCAAATGCATCATCACAAGTCTTTCTGCAGGTTACTTAATTATGTCAGTAGTTGGCACCTATGAGCGAGTCCTTTAATAATTCACTCACTTAACCAATTCGTTCAAACACTTATTCATTCAAGTTTGACCTTCTTTATGAATGAGTCATTGAATTATTCAATCTAATGATTTGTTCTAACGCAGATTCATCCGGGAAACACCATTTGCTGTGTGTTGTTTAGAATTATTTTCGTTGGTGGAGCTAAACTACAAAAACTGGAATACTGAGTAAAACATGTAAGTTAGTCTATATTAACTCCTTGTTATGTAAAACATGTGGCTCTGCGCCTATGGTTGTTGCTCGTGTGATATTGCGCAATTTATATTTTCAGCATGACATCACACTCCTTTGATATTTAAAGTTGGCATGAAATTTGTATTTTCTTCCCTATTGTGACGTATATCCAAGTGAAATGGCTTCCTGAACAAAAAAAAGAAAAGCAATGTAGGACTTGATTTTGATGTTGGAATTGATTGGATTGTTAGATCATTGTGGTTTTCTATTGCTGTGATCTCATGTGAGTGGTACCAGTCCCGCCCTCGCACCAGTTATTAGATTTAAATTCTTCTAGTAACTCTGGAATTGTTAAAATGGGTTTTTTAATAATGCCATCCATGTAATCCATCACTTGCTAGTTTGTTTCCTGTGCATACAACAGTGCAGTTAGTTTTGGTCTTTAGTCTGCTCTAATTGAGGTCATTGAGGGAGTATATGGGCTCTGGCCCTGACACGTGCAATAGATGCTTACTCCTGCTTGCCCCGGCTTCTCAGCGCTTCTCTGCTTCTTATGGGAATAAAAAAGTGCTGGCCTGAAGAAGAGACAGAGCCAGTCAGGTCAGGGTGGAGAGCATAGTAAGACTACCTTCAGCTGCTACACTCCAGCAGGGCCACAGCTGGGCAACCTGGGCCATTGTGTCGAGGTCAGAGCAAGCAGGGAGCAGATTGTTATAGCACCCGATAGTCATTTATTATGTTAGGTTGAGGAGTCAGCCGTTGTCTTTAGAGTGTTTTCAGTTTCCATGTGGCCTAGCAAGAAGTTCTTAATTTATAAGACCTAGATTCTATTTTTCCAATTGTGCCACAGATATATCAATAAGAAGAAATAGGGCAACGGTTTTCAAAGGGCCTTCAGTTTATTTTCAGACAACGGGCAGCATAGTGGCATCAAATTAATCAAGTCTGTGGAGCCCTTTTATAAATCACATCTCTGTCCTGTAGGAAACACTTGAACTTAGTTGCTTCAGCCCAAACTGTGCTCAATACTCAACTGTGAGCGTAGCCCCTTTAAATGTAGGTACATTACAAAAGTCCACACCGTTTAATTGTGCTCATGTGAATGGAAAAGATCCATCATGCCAGTGACTATTATGAAAATAACAAATAGGAGTGGCTATTTTTCTCTCAGATGCAAAACATCTGGCAGGATTCTCTGCTTGCAAAATTAATGGGCACTTAATTGACAATAATATTTTTTTACCTCGATGATATGAGGTAAATAGTTTTGCTGGAAGAACCAGATGTTTCAAATAAGATGCTGTGAGGTTTGCTCTTTGCTGTTTCCCTTTAAGAAGATGCCACAGTACATGTAGCATATGTTCTTATAGTGTTTACATGGATAGGAACCTAAAAATCTCTGCACTGCCTTCCTGACAAGGCCGTAACCATGGCTGCATCTGAATATGCACACCTCTCTACTGTATATTAGTCAAAAAAGAGCATGTGAAAAATAGAATGTATTAAAGCATTTGAAATATTTGCAAATAATCTTCATAAACATTAAATAATTTCCTGAAAGGCGACCAGGGAAAGCATTTCTATCATAAACAATTGGCAAATATTAAGTATTTAGCTACTTGCATCTTACCTTCCACCTTTAAAACCGGCACAACGTGCTGGAATTCACGCTTGGCTTCTGCGAACAGAAAAAAAGCAGGACTTTATTGATTTGATTGGGGGAGACTTGTCCTCCTCAATAGCTACATTTACATGCAACCAAATAATCCATTAGTACTCAGATTGATGGCTCAATTGGACTGAAACACCTTAATGTAAACATCACAATCTATCCGACTGAGCTCGATATGAATGGAATTTCAATCGGGTTGGAAGGGATGGTGTAGATCTGAAATAATATGATCAATAGGAAAAAATAATCATGTTCAGTAAATGCTTAATTCTGATGCTTTAAAATACCATGTGCATGTGCTGTGCCGTGATTGTTATGTTAACATACGTTTTACACCTTACAAATATCCATATATTTAATTGCGTCTTATGAACTTGTCAATGGAGGAGAATGAATATGTACTAAATATATGCTACAAAAGAACTTCAGACATGTATGTCAGCTTCCTTTTAGATGTTATCAAGGCAAAAAGGACTGATGGTAGCTATGGTGACAATGCGGTGATAACTGGGCACTATGAATGCGCGGAAGTACATAACATCACTGTCGGGCAGAAACTTCATATGTCGTCATTTTGGACTGTCTTTGGACTGTGCTTGTTTGCAATGGAAGGGTAAATGAAGAACTGGTTGTTTGAATATGTACAGCATTTTCTTTACTCAAGAAACATTATACATAAAGGCTAATATTTTATGTATTTGAGGAGCGGAGAAGAGAGATTTTTGCCAAATGACAGAAAAAAACTGAGTGCCCACTTAACTACAATAAACTTTAAAACCTGTAAGTTGTTGAAAACTTAATGCAATGCACTTACCGCCCAGCCTTTCTAATGATGGACAAAACATAAATGTCCAACATTCGCTGGTCATAATAAACTTCAGTTGAGCTTGATTTTGGTAAAATGTTAATAATATATTGACCATAAATAAAGCCACAATATCAGCACAGTGTTTAATATTGACAGCACAGTGTTTAATTATTAAAAAAATTCAGTGCTTTTTTCACATTTCTTGAAAATTTGCGGTTTTGGACACACAAGGTTTCTGCCTGACAGCGACGGAAAATGCACATGTAAACGAATATTTGAATCAGATTGCAAAGATAATGGTTTATATAAACAGAAATTTCAAAATCTATCTTAGATTATTAACATTTGATTTATTCTGTGAAGAATTAGTGCAAGTAAACGTATCTAATGTGTTGGGTGGTTATGGCCGTGCTCCATGATGTAGCCTGGCATTTCCAATGGCTCCAGTCTATATTTCAGCCTTCGGGCCTGAGGTGTCTTGTCCTTAACTGGCTTTTCTGATCTTCTGCTAATAGTTTATAATGTCAACGCTTTGCCCAAAGACAGTAGCGTAAGACTAAAAGTGGATGCCCCCCAGTGCGAGCATTTTTTCTCCTCTAACTGAATGGGCTTTGTGCCAAACAGAAGAAAGAGGCAAGAGAGAGAACAAAATCAAATCCCTTGTTTGATAAAGGTTCACCCAAAGCCAGGCTGACACAAACTCCATACTGGAGTGATAATTTGCATGAGTTGGTTTGAATGGCAAAAATCTTCTCTTCCCTCTGATCCATCCTCTTTTGCCTGAGCTCTTGATTAAACTGACTTTGAAATGTGAAAATTGTGTGGGCAGCACTAGAACAATGTCAAATAGGCCTTGTGGAGGGGTGGAATGGATTTAAAGCCATTGTTCAATCTGACTCTTTTCTCCTGCATTAAAGACAGGGTTGCGGAGGTTTGTGACAGTCAGGCGCCTGCGTGCTTATCTTCCCGGCAATAGTGTTTTAATCTGTTGGGTTAACGCATGCCTGTAAACAAATTTGTCAGTCACACAATGGCACTGCCACCTTTAGTTCGCAGCGGATTACAGCGTTTTTGAACAGTCTCAGAATGAACACCTCCTGCTGCGCATATCTCCACAAAAGATTCTATTAAATATCCACGGATAAATAATTTGTGGATATATAGCATATTTTTCCCTATGTGATATTAGCATGCAAAATGCATGTTTGCTCACCTTTGGAGGAAAGTCTTTTATGGGTTATTGTAAAGGGTTGTAATTCTTTTGATATGGAATTTGAACAGTATTTTACCCTAATCCCGAGTTTGGGCTTGATAAAGCCTTTTACGTAGGTGGTTTTCAATTAGTTTCACTTAACCTTGTAAATATTTTCACAATATTAAAAGACTAAGACAAGCCTTTTGGGGAGGGGGATTTGGTTTGGTCTCAGCCCCATTTCAACTTGGTATTTACAAAAATAACGGAAAGGAAATTTAGGGGGATGTACAAATTATCAAGGGTGGTTATTTCTCATTAAACAGATGCTTAGCGGATTTAATCAGTGTTTATGTAGTGTAACTCTTGTGTTTACTACAAAATTACACACTGTAATAAAGCAACTACATATTGTCCAGTTTACGGGACCTTTTAAATCACAAATAAATGGTGAAATGCGCAGTACCTGAAACTACATAAAAAACCCTTGTTAGTCCAACAGCATTCCCCCCGATTTGTTGTCCCAACTACTGTAGTCAAACACAGTTTCTGGACAAATAATTATAAATTCATCAATATTACTGAATTTTTAAGGGTTTGTGAGTTCCCAGCATGAAACAACCCCAACCCAATCCTATTGAAGTTAATAGGATTAAGGCTCCTCCTCATGAAACTCCCCTGACCTTCAAGTGTTGGTTCGCACTCCTTTACTTCAAGTGATTCTCTGTTGTTGTCAAACTGTCAAGTCATCTCAATCTTTGATGGACACTACAAACAGAACATGTTAGGCTCTTTGCTTTTGACTGCGTAACCCTCAACAACACAAACAGAGCAAAGTCGTCATTAACTCCAGCTGTTTCTTTTTCAAGATAAGAAGGGCTTTCATAGCTAATCAGCAGCTGCATGCTAGCTCTATTTACACGTGAAGAAAAACGTCTGGACTACATGGCGAGGCGGTCAATTCAGTTATGCCGATGAAGGAAAGGACGTTATTGACCTACGGCAGCAGCCATGTGTTTCAGTTATTAACTGGCCTCCATTTGTCAGGACAAGCCGAGTGATATGGAGGTGACGTGAGGTTCAGGCCCGGGTTAGGGTCGTCCTCCATCCGTTATCATGTGTCTACGCAGGGCACCTTAATTGAATTACCAAATTTATACTTCAAGCAACAATGCCCCAGCCTACATCCATGACGTGATACAATTAAACATTATTTATCAGCATATTTTATCCCAAGGTGAGAAGAAAAAAAAGGCATCTGTCATGTTGTGGTGCTATTTTTGTGAGACTATTTGTTTGGACACAGAGGCTTATATCGCAAACTGTGTCCAGGGCTCCATTTCCCTCTGTTTAACCTTGGAATAGTTTAAATGGTTTTAAATCCCTGCATGTGAGCCTAATTTAATTGATCTTTAATTGAATATATTGATGTGTTTTGTCTATAACAACCATGTCTGAATTGTAAATGGAATTTGTTACAGCATAGGATTTTTAAAACTTGGGCCCGGGACCTCCAGGTGGCCACAATATAGGTTTCTAGGGGGTCTGTAGAAAATCTGAGAGACTAAAACGTATTTTAATAATATGTATTTAAGTCTGCTTTGGAACTACAATACCGTTCAAATGTTTGGGGTTGATAAGATTTTTTTTTAATGACTTTGAAAGAAGTCTGTTATGCTCAACAAGGCTGCATTTACTTGATAAAAATACAGTAAAAAAAGTTACAATTTAAAATAACTGTTTCTATTTTAATATATTTTAAAATGTAATTTATTGCTGTGATGCCAAAGCTGAATTTTTGGCATCATTACTCCAGTCTTTAGTGTCACATGATCCTTCAGAAATCATTCTAATATCCTGATTTAGAGCCCAATAAACATTTCTTATTATGGCATTGAAAACAATTGTGCTGCTTAATGTTTTTGTGAAAACCATGATTATTCTCTCTTTGTTTCTTTGATGAATGGAAAGTTCCATTTACAACATGGAAATTGTATACACACACACACACACACACACACACACACACACACACACACACATATATATATATATATATATATATATATATATATATATATATATATATATATATATATACTTTTTATTTTTACAAGTAAATTCGAGTTAAACTGATTTGAAAGTATTTATCTAGAGGTTTATTTGTCTAACAGCTAACAATTAGTAGGACAAGGTATACACTTCTAGAGGAGAATCCAAGTCTGTATTTTTCAGCTAATACTTCAGTATAATGTTCTGTTACAGTCATTTTGCAAAGAACATGTTGTCTTTATCATATCTTTATGTATGTATTTTAGAACGGGGGCCCTTGCATGGGGGCCATCGAATTTGGGGGTCCTTAGCATCAAAAAGTTTTGACATCACTTCTTACAGCAAATGCCGTAGATACAGCTTAAAGTTGTTTAGGCATTGTTAGAAACAGTTTAGACATGTCTTATGTTAAGATACCTTATGACAGATGTCTTCTTGCCTTTATATGTAAATTAATATCCAGTAAAGGCTGTTAATTCTAATAGAGTCCAATTTATGCTGGATTTGAGCAGCTGGAAGAGACTGCAGTGTCATGCCCATTCACTCATGCGTTTAAACTCTTGCCTTTCGTCCAGGTGTTACCAAAGTATTTGTCAGATAAAAGCAAGGCCACTTGACCTTTGACTCTTTCGCACCTGGACTCAGTGCAGCAAGCTTATATGCTTTTTAACATTCCCAGAGACTCCCGATGTTTTTCCTCCCAAACTCAATCGCAATTAGATGTACCGAGTGTAGAATGGCAGTAAAAAATGTGCTTTACATTAAGCGTGTAACGTACACCAATTATGCTAATTGCACATTCGCAGATGGCTGAGTGCTGATTACCGCATAAACACTGGGTAAGCTGGGGGAAATCAGAAGACTGCTATCATGTGTTGACTTCCATTGACAGTCATTTGATTATTTGTCATTAAAATGCTAGAAATATTGCAGTGATGACAGCAGACGATATTTAAATAACTTTTAAAAGGCAGCTCATTTTGGAAGAACTACAAAGGGCGAATCCCTTTACTTGATTTCAATTTATTTGATTTGTATTTTATCTCGTACCTCCCAAACACTTCTTAGTATCTTTAATCAGTAAACAAGTTACACAAAAAAAAATCGAACTTTTAATTGGCAGCTGAGTCTATGCAAAAGAGAGGGTGTGTCTGCTTGTGCATTAGCATAACAATTCACCCATAGCCGACACCATTTTACAAATGGGGGAGTAAACATCTGTTCCAGATGTCCTATTATCCTGTCAGGCTGCTTAGCTCAGAGACTTCTAGCTTCAATCAAGGCCTTTGTCAGCCTCAGAATCAGACACTGAAAGGCCTGGGAGCACTGTGCTTTACTTTGAATCCCCCACTGGCATGGACATACTTAACAGACCCTGAAACAAGCTGTCCTCGCTGCTTTTGAGTGATGTGGGTCTGTGGCATTCGTTCTCTGGTGTTATCATCTAATGCTCCTCTCAGACAGATTCGCCTCTTTCATGCTCGTTGGATACGTAGCGGCTGTTCTGCCTTCAGCGATCTGGCCGGAGGGTCTACAAAACCCACTTCAAATGCCAGTCCTCTCTGGGAAGGGTGACATTTTGTGCAAGCCAAAACATTTAGCGCATTAGGAGGAAGCAGCCTGGTGGAAACGACAACTATGTTCACGTCCTCACTTGGCAAGTGAAACCGCACAATGTGTACTGTATTTTCAGTGAATCATGCTAATTTAGATCTGCCTGTGCTGGTTTTTGCAGGGTGGACATAATCAAAAAAAGTCATTTGGCAGAGATTACACACTCACAGCTATTGTAATGTATGACGGACCTATTCTTTAGATCGGCTGCTTCTGTGGTTCTCTATAAAGTTTGAAATGCTTGTATTAGTGTGCTTTGTGAGAAGTTCTGAAACCAGGTTTGCTACTTGTGTATAGATTTCCTTTTACACTTGTCCAATATGAAAATGCATCATGAAAATATTATTCTATTTTAAAACTGTGGAAGTCTAAATAAAGACTGAAATTATAATAAATCATTTCAATATTTATTGTATGAAAAACATACAATCAGGTGTGGTATTATTTGCATCAGAATTGTACCTAAAGTTAGTGTAGTGGTTGTTTAAGGGCTTACGTGTCTGTAAAGAGCTTAAAATTAAACATGAACAATGTAATTTGTGGAAACAAAGAAAAACGTAAATATCAACTGTCAGCTGAATAATTTTAGTGTGCACATCAATCTGTAATTTTTGTACAAAAGCTGTAAAATTGTATACAAAAGTCTGAAAATATTTAGGATACATAAAGTGCCTTGAATCTTTTTCCACCACAAAATGATATGAAATACATTGCCATAAAATGACTATAATGCTTGTACATTACCATCAGTGTTGGAAACTACGGTGACCGGGAGGGGACATGTTCAGTTCACTTAGTTTTGTTATGGCAGCGACATACTAACTCAATGGAATGTGGTAATATGTTGTGGCCATGAGATATTCATTTGTGAGAATGTGATATGTCGTGGCCACAAGATACTTTTTTTGTGGGTATGACATCCGTATGTCGTGGCCACACGGTGTGAAATCGTGGCCTTGAGTTATTGAGGGAACCGTTTATTGTATTCACGAGTTTAATGTGTAAACAAACCTACTGTACCATTGCAACCTGGGATTATGAGAAATGGATGTTATTAGTAAATCAACATTTTATTTTGAATTAAGAATGACAAAAAAGTGTGACATTAAGAAATGATTATATTAACCTAGATTATGGGCCTATACTATTATATTATATTGCATGCAATATTGTCTATACAGCATTCGAATGAAGTTTGTTATTATCAATGAATGTTTACAGAATATAGAATAATATAGGCCTGCAAGACAACATTTTTTTTTAATCTATCCCATCCCATTATCTTTTAAATCCATTCACTGGTCGTTTCTTTTTTATTTAATATTTGTGGGCCATTAAATAATAATTATTATTATTATATTATTATATTTTTTTATATTATTATATTTTTAATTTTTGTTATGTGTTTGTTTTATTTTCCCATTCATTTCATGTATATCTTTACCTAATTAATGTTCTGTATAGACCTATAATCATTTCTTAATTCTGCACTTTTTTTGTCATCCTTAATTCAAAATACAATTTCTGATAATCCCAGGTTGATATAATCATGCAGGTTTGTTTACGCATTGAACTTGTGGCCACAATAAATAGATGTCGTTCCCTCAGGATCTCGAGGACACGACTTCACATTGCGTGGCCACAACATAAGGATGTCGTTACCTCGACTAAATGATCTCGTGGCCACAACATTGTATCATGTTTCCACAAGTTAATATGCCGTGTCCATGAGAAAACTAAGTGAATTGAACATGTCCCCTCAGATGTCACTGTAGAAAAACAATGATTTATCAGATTTAAGTTACAAGTAGATATTTTACAAGCACACAATTTTAGTGTTTCAGCAAGCCTTTTCCTCTCAATATCAACTTGTCTGAAAACGTGCAGTTTAGCCTTACATCCAAAAAAAAAAAAAAACATTTATAGCACAGTGTGTATATAATTACTCTTCAATTGCCCACAACATAACAGAGCTGCTCTTGGCACTACAAGTCATGTCCTACATTTACCTTGGGCGCCAGATACATTAACTTCCTCCCCAATCAGTCGGCTCAGGAATAACAATAATTTCAAGTACTGCTAATTGACTTTAGCCTTTCCAATATGAGAGAGCAAGCGCCTACTCATTTTATCTGTCCTTTTAATAATTACATTATCATTTTATGCCTTCCATTCCTTTAGAGTAGCTGACCATTTGTGTGGTACTGAAGGTTCATTATTAGCCTTGAATTATGTGCAGTTTATTGATCCCTGTGGTGGATTATGGAGCTCTAAGTTGGTCTAGACAGAACGGTTAGTAAGATGACAGAGCAGGGGAAACATATCGGGCCCGGGGGAGAGATCAGCTCAACTCGCTGAGCAATAATGCCTGCTAGGTAATGGAATTTAAGTTTACACTAAATCTACAAATGCGCTGACATTTCAAGTGCCTAGTAAAATAGCATTAGGCTAATTAGTTGGGTTGAAGAGGTGACTGCGCAATTGTTTGTAGCTACATCTCTATTTACCAGTGCAGAGCTGGATGAAAGGGCTTCAGTATGCAAATGTTATGTACTATCACCTTTCCAACTTTTTTGAAAACTTTAAAGAGATAGTCCATTAAAAAAATGTGAATTATGTCTTCATTTTATGGCCCTCATGTCATTGCAAACCTGTATTCTGTGGAACACAAGGCACATTTTAGAAGAGTATTCTGGCAACTATTTTCAGTGTTGTTCAAAGTACTTCTAAATGACAAAAAAAAAAAAAGCTCCATAAAAGTATTGTGCAATTAGTCCATATGACCTGTGTAGTATTCAACGTCTTTTAAAGCCATATGTAGCCATACATTCACAGCTTCCTATTCCCTGAGCAGAGGCTGTCAGTTGAAGTTTCTAATAAATTTCAGTTTATACAATCTATCATATTTAAAAGTCCAAAATTGAACAACAAATATATTTTATGGTGTATATTATGAAAATAAGCATAATTTTGTTATATTAGATGTTGTTTTATACCACCCTAAATCCAGAAAAGTTGGGACGTTTTGTAAAATGCACAAAAAGCATGAATCTGTGATTTATTTCTCTTTAACCTTTTTTTTTTTTTTTTTTGAAAAAGGTACAAAGAAAAATATTTTCAAAGTTTTCACTGACCAATTTAAGTGTATTTTGTAAATATAAACAAATTTTGATTTTGATGGCTGCAACACACTCCAAAAAAGTGTGACAGAGGCATGTTTACCACTGTGTCACATCCCCTTTCCTTTTAATTACACGTTTTAAATGTTTTAGAATGTTTTAGATACTAATTGTTGAAGTTTTGCAAATGGAATGTTTTGCCCAATCTCGCCAGATACAAGACAGCTGCTTAACAGTCTGAGGTCATCGTTGTCTGATTCTCCTTTTCATGATGGACCATACATTTTCAATAAGAGACAGATTTGTACAGCAGGTATTCAAGCACATCCCTTCTATGGTGTAGAGTGTCTAGAAACCACTCTGCTTTAGCATGTGCAGAATGAGGCCGGGCATTGTCTTGCTTCCTTTGGTACCTTTACACATATTTAAGTCACCCATACCTTTGCACTGATGCCCCCCCCCCCCATACCATGATGACAGTGTCTTGATTTTGTACCTGTCACTGATGAAAGTCTGGATGGTCTCTTTCGTCTTTGGGACTGAGAACTCCGTTTTCCCAAAAACAAGCTGAAAAGTCCACGCATCTAACCACATCACAGATGTCCACTGTCTTTTGGACCATCTGAGATGAGGTTGGGCCCAGACAACTTGCTGGCATCTCTGCATAGAACTGATGTATAGCTTTCTTCTTGTGTAACAGAAATTAAGTGACAACGGTTTTCCAAATTACTCACTAGCCCATGTGGCTATATTTAACAGAGCAGCATGACGGTTTGATCAGGCTGAGTCTTTGGTGGATGCTCCTTTTATACCCAAACACGATACCCTCACCTATTACCAGTTCACCTGCTAATTGTGGACTGTTTAAACAGTTTAACTTGGATATTCTATATTCTTTTCACTTTTATTTAGCCAATGCCCCAACTTTTTTTGAATGTGTACGTTGAAATTTTGTCTTCGTACTTTTATCAGTAAAATAAAGGTTAAAGAGAATGAACAAATCACTGATTCTTGATTTTATTACATTTTACAAAATGTCCCAACTTTTCTGGATTTGGGGTTGTATTATAAACTCATGTAACTCATAATCATGAAAGTTACATTGTAACTGTTGCATCTTGTGCATTTTATATCTGTGAACAGCCACGCACAAACCACATCTGGGGCCTCATTTGTTTTTTACTTTTTTTATTTTAGTCAAACTTCTTTCAAATTACTGTTTCGCAATGACTGGTGAGTATTTTTCCCTCTCCACTTCTAGTGAAGTGTTGTATCTATGTCCCCTTATTCCCAATGCTGTTTGCAGTGCCCTTCGAACTGAACATTTATGCTCATTTTGTATTGGAATCTCCTATCATGTAACAGAGGGACAGATAACAGGAATGCAGGTAAGGGGTGCATATTGAACAGAGTAAGTAAGTAGCAGGCATGTAATGGATGGCATGGGTGAGTATATATAGGAGTCCTTAATGAGTGGTGACAGGTGTTCCATGTTAGTATTCTGGTGAGAGTGAAGGAGTGGGTAGAGTTGTAGGGTCTGGTGCTGATGGCATGGTTGAATCTGTGACCTCTCCCTTGGCGGAATACCCTGTGAAGTCCACTTTGCAGGACACTTACAGTTGAATGGAACACTTCTGGTCTGAATCATTTGTTCTTGAATCATACTGATCCAGTTCTCGAGTTCTAATAGTGTCATGAAACAGAAGGATTCACACAGGTAAAGTGATCAACAGGTTTATTTGCAGTATGTGATTGCAGAATGTAAGTATGTGATCGCAACGATGGAAGCAGGTGAGTAACTGAAGAATATTATGTTCTGGATGGATATCTCTATGAATAATGGTCTTATCTGTTGCATGTTCTGAACTGGAGATCGAGGCAGATGACTGAAGACGGATGAAGGAAGCAGATGACTGAAGACAAATAGTTCTGGTAGGTATCGTGCAGGTAAGGAGTCAGGTAAGTGTTTTTTGAGGGAACGACGAGACCAGAACCTGGTGAACTGCAGTGGGAAGAGTTATACAGTGCTGGATGGTGATCAGTGAAGATCATCGAAGGACGAGGACTGTGGCGTGGCGGCGGCCGTCTTGGCCGGAGACGAGGGCTCAGGCGTGGCGGCGGCCATCTTGGCTGGAGATAAGGGCTCAGGCGGGGTGGCAGCCATTTTGGCTGGAGACGAGGGCTCAGGCGTGGCATGAAGCAAAGGCTGGACAGGCATGACTTGAAGAAGCTCAGGCTTGACAGGCATGATATGATGAAGCTCAGGCTTGACAGGCATGACGTGAAGAAGCTCTGGAAGGGCGGTCTCGATGGGACGAGACTCTGGAAGGGTGGTCTCGGCGGAACGAGACTCTGAAAGGGTGGTCTCGGCGGGACGAGACCCTGGAAGGGTGGTCTTGGTGGGACGAGACCCTAGAGCTGGCTTGTGGGCTTAAGCGGGCTTAAGAACTGGCGGCAAATTCTCAGGCGCGGCTGACATGGCGTGAGCAATCTCTGGCTCGGCAGGTATTACGTGAAGACATTCAGGCGGTGTGGCGAGTAAGATGGCTGGTGATGGTGGTTGAGTGGCGATGAATCATCAGCCTCACCCACTGTGAAGGCTGAACCGCTCAACAACAACACATGATCCAGGTATTGTGTGAATGAACATGGTTTTGCGGCTGAAGCTGGCTGATGCAGAGGATCGTCCAGTCCAAGCCCGAACAGGTTCTTTAGGATGTCGTCTGTCCAGTTGACCTGGTGTGATATTTCTAGGAACTGTTTCACATATACTTTGATCGGGCAGTCATCCTGGAAACAGTGTATCAGATGATCGGTTGGGTTTTGATGGATGCGGGAAACGCATCCATAATTTTTTGCTCTCCAGCTGAAAAAATAAATCATTTTGAATGCAAATCCAACTAGATGGTAAAGTTCGTAGACAAACTTTTAAAGGGGCATTAGGCAACCCTAGCTATTTCTTCGCTGATTTTCACTTTTGTTGTTGCACGTTTTCTCAACGAGCTCCCCCTATAGCTGTGAGGCGTATATTTCACAACAATGTCGTAAAAAAACTCACTTGCGGCACCCTCCTCCCCCTTTCTACCGCTGCTCATGTGCATTTGTTATTATCGGAGCCGGCCAACTTTATCGTGTGGAGCTATGTCTACCGAGGTGGGTAATACATCATACACATTGAGGGCGGCGTGTGTGTTTATGTCGAATTGGCGTAAAGCAGTTTGTGTTTCTCGCTCGTTCTCGCTTCTCACGAGACTTCCTATTTCCAACTTACCAGGACGTTAGTCCCCATGTTGCAAGGTTGGTTTTATGCCTTGGAACGCTGGGGGGAGCGGGGAAGTCACCATTCTCACCAGAACAGGTTATTAAACCATCCAAATGATTTCTAAACGGTTTTATTAAGTTGAAATAGTTGCCGAATGCCCCTTTAAGTTGGCTTGAAAAAGCCTAGCCAGAAAGTTTTAAAATGCATGGTTTAACATGATTTACCATCTTTCTAGTATGGTTTACCACATTGCTAGCATGATTTACCATGGTTTACCACGCTATTTAGCATGATTTAGCATGTTTTAACATGACCATGGATGGATAGATAGATCAAGATTAGTTAGAAAGAAAGATAGATAGATAGATAGATAGATAGATAGATAGATAGATAGATAGATAGATAGATAGATAGATAGATAGATAGATAGATAGATAGATAGATAGATAGATAGATAGATAGATAGATAGATAGAAAAAAAGAAAGATTAGTTAGAAACACACAAAGATAGATAAGTTAGAAAGAATGAAATGTTAGTTAGAAAGAAATAAAGATTAGTTAGGAAGAAAGAAAGATTAGTTAGGAAGAAAGAAAGAACGAAATATAGCTTAAAACTTAAATGAGTATCAAGGGCTTCTGGCAGTTTAAATGAAACAGTTAGAGTTCAAACAGTAGGGGTGGGAATCTCTAGGCACCTCACCTCACTGCCTCATCCGCATCATTCTTAATTGTTTTGTATTGTTTTTTACATCTATATATCTGTACTGTGTTGTCTCTATGGACATTTATGTCTTGAATAAAGTTGAAAGAATGCAATGCTAAAACAATTATCGATGCATCTTTTTTTGTGTGTGACTACTTGATACTTTTAAAGCAAAGAATTTACTTCCAATATCTTTTATTAATAAAACAAATGGAAGTGATTTGGCAAGTCAACTGTAAAGGTGATGATACACAGGGCAACTTTTTGAGCAATGTTGCTGGGCAATGTTGCCGTCAATGGGCAACCAGATGAGACACAGGGCCCACGACCAATCTAAATTATCCAGATAGAAATTTATTTCCCATTTTCAATGGGAAAGTGCCCAAGCAACAATCGCTCGGCAAGATTGCCCAGCAACATTGCTCAAAAAGTTGCCCTGTGTATCATCACCTTAAGGTTACATTTGCCAGCATATGTCCCAACATTGCAAATAACCAACTGGAAAATAAATGTGTGCCTGTACAGCTTACTTGTAGTCAATGAATACAAACTTCAGCATATTCTGAATCTCTTAACATAAAATAATAGACTTCTATCCAACATCCTCCTGTTATGTGCAATGAGCAATATAATCCTTCAGACAAAAAAGAAATAAACATTTTGCTGTAGCAATATCACAAACAGCTTTCATACAAAAATATTGAATACGAGCAGCTTTCATACAGAAATAATGCTTGTGGACTTACGCATGCATATTCTGAATAATTAGTATCAGACAAAGATGCTCTTATACAGAAATAAATAATAAAGAGTAAGACTTATGACTTGAAATTGTTGCTGTATACCACAATCAAAAACAGCTTATACAAAAAAAAGTAAATTAACCTCTGCAGAGAGCACAGTCAAAATGTAACTATTTTTGTGACTGGCATTGCACTGATACACACTGTGACTGTGGAGGACAGTACAGTAAACCTACGTATTACGTACGTATAACAGATCTGTTTATAGCATGTTGACAATACAGAAGGCAGCTCTCATACAAAAAATAGAAAAAAGGCCATAATGAAATTATGCCAATTTTCCATATGTTGGCTTTTAACGAAGAGGGTGCAGTTCGGATTTCGCGCTCAGCCATCATGCGTCTCTGTTATGTGCACGCCACAGACTGTCCGCGCTTCAGAGTTCCACCTTTTGCATTTGTTAATATTATTAGAAAAAAATTTTTTTTTTTTTTTTTTTAGAAAATCGTCCACGTCCGCATCGCGATGCATCTAAGAATCGATTTTTTTCCCCCACCCCTATCAAACAGTCTTGGACATTTGATGATCAATTAAAGTCTATGGGATTTTTATGATTTTTAATATTAATTTTTAAGAAAACTGAAAGTCAAAACAGTCTGAAAAGATATAGCACACTAAGTCAGAACAGTCTGAAGGTCTGACCCGAGTTTGGTGGTCGTAGCTTTAGCGGTCTAGGAGGAGATACAGTTTAAAATTTGGCTCAGAAGAGGAAGAATAATACGTTTATATAGTAGATCAGTAAGTTGGCTGTTTCAAGCCAACTTAATTATGTCATTCATCTGTGTTATCGTTATAATTGTGCTATGAATTATTCAATTTTTTTTTACTTTTAGAATGATTGTTAAAACTATATCTATAGTGATATGGTCACAGCGGTTAACCATTTAATTGAGTTTATGGCTTGAATTTTGGTCTGTTTCTCACGCAAAACTATTGAGTTTGACGTATGTTTATGTGGATCACTTTCATGATACTTTCGGATAAAATAATTGTATGACTAAATTATTTGTTTAATTAGGTTGATATGTTTTTGGTTCAAGTGTTGAATGCTGGAATGCAGACTCTGTGTCTGTGTTTGTCTCTGTAGAGTGGTGGTGGGAATGTTTACTGGCTATCTATCATTATTTTGATGAGCAGGCTAATTGCACAGCCTGCTTGTTAGCGGGGGCCGGGAAACGTCCTTGAGTGGATGCATGAAGGGTTGTTGGCGGGATTACGCACAACATGAAGTGGGTTTATTGTGTATGTGTGTGTGTGTGTGTGTTTGTGCATTGTTTCTCTCTATCCAAGGACTTCTCAATTGGCATTTTGCCAGCTGTGGGACCTCTTTTAAAGGCTGGATTTAATCATCACAGTGCATGATTCACACACGGTTGCACCTGGTTATACAGGTCTGCTCTTTAACCAGTTAGTCAAGAGCTGGAGTTTTCTTGTTAATTTAGTTCGCCCATCATACACCCTAAAATTACCTCCTGTGGTCATTTCTTTATCTAGAAGGCATATTGGTAACATTTTTAGCATTTAAGGTAATCCACTGTGAATTAACATGAACATTTTTATTAACTAACATCAACAAATAAATGCCTTACGAATATATCGCTCATTGTTAATGTTAGTTAATGCATTAACTAACCTTATTATAACGTATTACCATCATGTTTGATATGAGTAGCTATAGCAAATGTAACAATATTTAATAAAAAGAGCTGAGGTTAGTGTGTGAAGCGATCCTGCCGACAAAAGAGAAAAAAATGTTCATGACCTTGCAATGCAGTGTTCCTTAATGTCCAGTGATCTCTCTGAGTAGTAATGATACAATGCTTCCTCATATTCTTTCCTTTTCCCTGCTCCCTCATTCTCTCCATTCTGCTCCCTCTCTCCCTCTCTCTCTCTCTAAAAGACTCAGTCAGCAGTTCGGTTCACAGTCTGGCAAATGAGCTGTCCTATTGAAATAGAAGGGAGAGTGCTCCGTGTTGCAGAAAATGCTGCCACGGCAAGCCACACTGGAGAAAGAGAGAGGGGAAATTACTTGCTTGGACAAAGAAACATGAGAATGTCCTTTCACTAAAAATGTACCAATTTAGACTCATGTTGGATAGATTACAACCTTTTTATTTTCCCTCTCCATCTCCATCTGCACTCATTATCATCTATAGATTACCTCACTCTCCTCACCTGTGCTGAAAAAAGTCTAGAAAAGTACATTTGTTCAATTGATTTTTTTCCTCTGCATGCTCGTAAAATCCTGACAGGGTTTGTAGTTGGATGGCTACTTGGCTGAGCTAACAGTGCTTAGGTTTGTATGGACTTCCCATGGTGTTGTATGGTTTAAATGCTATCTTTAGGTCTTTTTTATCTAAACAACAGAGTCCCATCTTTCATCTTAGCCCTCCTAAAAGTTTGTGATTATGTGATCTCTCATGTTCGTTAAATACAGCAGCTACAGTAAGATCATTGTTAAACCTTAAAGCTTGTTGTTTTTCAGTGACTCTTTGCCACGGATTAAATATTTTATTTCACAGAAGTTGAGTCGAAAATTGTATATAATTTCTTAGTATTTTAAAAATATTTATTTGTTTTAATGACATCAGCAATGGAGCTGCATAAACTTCTTAAGTTTGTGTAAAACCCGCTGATCATGTTTTCCAGCATGATTTAAGAAGATCCAGAGAACATCTTGTGCTTTTAGTGAAAACATCTAATTGTCTGTACAATTGGTCACATGATCAGTGTTACCTATTAGATTTTTTGATTAGCAACCTAGGAAAACAAATTCTATTCTATTTATTTATTTTAAATGTGGTAACCATGTGGAAAGCGATTCTTACTTGATTTTGAATCCTAGCAAGACTAGGATACTATTTGTACAATTGCATCAGATGGTCATTATATACTCATACATATAACACAATTTAAAATAAAATATGATGATAAGCAATAGACATTATTGTAATAAACATATATTGTATATTAATTAAAAAATATATATTTTTAAATGTTTTTTTTTTCTCTCCAAGGTTGAATTTATTAGATCAAAATACAGTAAAATAAACAGTAAACAGTTCTTATTATCATCATTGTTGTGATGTCATAATGTCCTCACAAGGATAGTAATACTAGAAATTTTGATTATTGTGGGGACAGGTGTTTTGGTCCCCATGAGCTTATAAATCATATGCTTTTTGAAAAATGCAGGAAGGTTTCTGTGAAGGTTTTGTTTATGGTTAGGTTTTAGGTTAAGGTTATTTCACATGGGATGCGGCGGCAGGCCCGGTTCTACGGGGGTGCTAAGCACCCTCAAATGCAAGAAAAAGCAACCTCAGTTGATACTGTAATAATATATTGGCGAAACAGAATAAGCAAACGCTCCAGTACATATTTGTGTTTGTGCTCTGAAGAACATGACATGTATCTATTTACAACGTGTTTTAATGCAGCGGTGAACAGAGTAGCCACTCACATACATAGTTGTTGATCTTTTGAATGCAATGGGCAAACAGAGGTGTTAAAGTTAATCAGAATCCAGAATTACGAGGACCGACAGCCAATTGCTGCCAAGTTTCGAAAGTGACATTACATATAACTTTTGCATTCACTCTGCACAGGACCGCATTATGACATGTTAAAAGAGTAACATATTAAAACAATGTGAAAGCAGACTAAAAGATTAATAGAAAAATATTTGTAGCAAAATATTTTTGAAATTGTATTCCAATTATTGGTAAAAGTGATATAATAATAGTAAATAATCATAAATGTCTCAATGTACACTGCTAAGGAGTCTTCATTGCTCAGCCTACATCTGCACTTTACTAGAGCACCCTCAGTGATTTGATTCTGGAACCGGGCCTGTGCGGCAGTGGTGAGTGTTTGGTTCATTTTCAGTGGTAGCGGAAAGCAACGGAACGTGGGCTGATTCACTGGCGGCGCGCAAGCAGAGCTTGTGCACCCAAAATTCTGCCGCTTCCACAAACACAGCATTTTGCGGCAGCCACCGCTGAAGATAAAAAAAATATATTTTATCCTTTTTTGAGCGGCAATGGCAGCCATGTCAGCTTTAACCAGCCAACCAATCATAGAACATTTCACTGAGCTTGTGTCAGAGTGTTAAAAACCTTTAGGTCTAATTAAGTCGTATGACCCATCGAAAAATCTCATACAGAGATATAAATACAATTTTAAAAAAATCCAGAGCATGAGTGCCCGAGTTGGTTTGCCAGGTGAAAATACAAATACATGCAAAATGTCAGTTAACTGTGTCTGACATGAAAACTATGTTAGTGATATTCCCATTCTGCTCTTAGCCAGGGTATTTTTTTTTATTTTATTTATTTATTTTTCCAAACTTTTTTTGGTAATATTAATAGATATCTTTGGGAATTGCAGTTGAAGAATGCAACACCTAAATTGACCCCAGTGGTTGTGAATGGGGCCAGGGCCGTTCAGCCGTTGCTCTTGTTGTGTGGTCCTGCTTAAAGTCCTCATTACCGGGGCTTGTCATGGGAGAGGCGGTGTGCTGCATGAGAGAGTCTGAATCAGCCTTATTTGAATTCATAATTGTGCCTAGCTGAAGGGGACATTTGTGAAGCAAGTCAGGGTTCATTGTTCGAGCTGTGTGAGTCCAGTGGAGGGTGCGAGGGAGCTCAAAGCTAATGTAATCTAAGCTGTTTGAGGGGGTTAATTGGGAAGGAGGAGAAAAGAGGGTGTGTGAGAGTGTGACTGACCTTTTGGAATAAGTTGCAACACTGCAACCGCAATGTCTCTGTCGACTAAATTTAAAAAGGAGACATGGCGGGTAAATCATGAATATTTGCTGTGCTTTTGTCCTCATGATGATACTCACAATGTTTAAAATTCATTCCTAGCCTTTATAAAATGCTGTTTCAGCTCTCAAATTGAAAATATTAAAGGAATAGTTCATCTAAAAATGTAAATTCTCATTTTGTTCCAAGTTTGGACAAACTTTGAAAACAAATTTTATTACAGTTTATAATGTGTCATGATCAGGGCCTAAAATGAACACCCGGCAAACGCCAAATGTGAGTAAAAATTGGCGTTTGTGAGTATATATGAGAAACGTGTCAATTGTTGTCCAGTAACATTATTATGAATTCTAACATGGCAATGTTGTGAGAACATGAATGTGAACAAACATGAATTACACTTGTGACAGTTAACGGGCCAGTGTTGCATCGTCACAAAAGTTTAAGCCTTTCCAATTAAAATATTCAAGCACGTTACTCGCATGCTGTGTTGGAAGTTTTCTATGTGCAAACATCCAAAGTGCGTGCCCAGAAAAGCTGCGTCTCAGACAGCGTGTGAATACTGAATTAAACTTAATTTAACATCATCTTGCACTTGAATGGACAAATTCATACAAAATTATGTAAAAAAAAAAAAAAAAAAAAAATGTCCATCTCTGGTAAACATAGTTGGTTATGTCTGAAAGGGGCCTATAATGCCCCTTTATACAAGATGCAATATAAGTCTCTGTGTATCCCCACTATATGTCTGTCAAGTTTCAGCTCAAAATACCCTACAGATCATTTATTATAGCATGTCCAATTTGCCCCTATTTGGATACAACATACCGTTTTCATGCGTGTATCTTAAAAATGAAATTTTTAGTAGCTGTGTTCAACCTTATACGTTCGATCCGGCGTCAGACACAGAAGGAGAGACTCAGGACGTACTGTAGTCACAGGACGTAATGCAACAGGACGTTTCTGAATGGTTAGTTGATGAATTTATGTAGTTGTTTTGGTGTTAACTTTATTCAACTTATCAACTAGCATGTTCTGTCATGATCATCTATAAATTGTTGTACAGGTGCTCATGTGAGTCTGAGAATTTATGCTGCATGGAGAGCATATATCGTTTCATTTTGTTCTATTACAGTTATAATTTATAAAATCATCTTTATTTTATGACTTGCTATGACATTTGCCTTATGCATTTGGTATGGTATCTGTGAATACAGTCAGAGACATGGTGCCATTAGCCATACACATTAGCCTCTTATGTTCATTGGTACATACAAAAACAGAATATTTGTAATGTTTATATGGCACAGACATCGAGGTTGCCCCTACTGTGACGTCACAGTAGGAGGAAATCTGTAACAGTGTGTTTTTTTTTTTTAGACACTGCTTCTGATTTATGGGTATTATAAAAAATTTAAAAAAGTAGTGGGTGAATTTTTTATTTTTTTTTTACCATTGTAAGCTGGTTGTTTGACACACAGTGTTGAAACGCATTTAAAAGTGATTTTTGCATAATAGGTCCCCTTTAAGGGAACATTTAGATAACACAGTTAGATAAAAGATAATGCATGTGCATCATTATATTGGACCCATGCAGTTGTTCTTAAAGTGACAACATCCTAATTGTCACGGTGTGGGTTTTGTGTCTTGTTCCTTGTTCTTGTCGGTCATGTGATTCCCTGTTTGCCATGTGTCTTGTTAATTGTCTGATCATTGTTCCCATGTGTTTCTGATTAGCCACGCCCCCTTGTTATCTTGTTTAGCTTGTTTGCCTGTCTATTTATACCTCTGTGTTTCAGTTGTAGTTTGTCGGTCGTTGTTGTTGCTTCAGTGTTCCTGTCCTGTGTTCCATTGTTTCACCTGTTATTTCATTAAATGAACTGCATTTGGATTCTCTCTCTGCTTCGTCCTTGCTGCATCATCACACCAATAATCCTGCTGCTGTCTGCTTTTTTTAATGCTAATCAAACAACAAAGAACAAAGACAAAATCCCTCACTGCTCTTTACTGAATAACTTTTGCAACTTTAATAAGGATTAATATCTGTTTAATTTATACTGTGAAGACTATGTAGTGTAATTTTACATTTGATTACTTTATCAAATTTCTATTTCATTTTGATTGGTTTTAATTTTTAAATTATATATTTGACATTTTTATTAACTCATGACGCTTTTCATCACTTTTGGCCCATACTATGTCTTAGATCTTTTGCCTGTGTCTTTGAGTTTACCCACAATCCATGTGCACATTCCTGTGAAGTTACAATTAATTGTGATTAATTATTTCGCTTGAAAACTATCAATTTTTGCTTAGTTTTACTTGTGTTTAGCTTTTCTCTTGACCTTGGAGCTTGACGCTTGCGAGAAGAAACCCCACCAGCCCCAAAGACTTATTCCTTCAATTTAACAGCAGACTGAGGTGTTTCTCCAGCATCGAATCAATGAAAAGTAAATAGCCTCCACTTCTTGTTTCACAGTGCCGTATTGATCTTTCCTCAGCTTTGGCTTCCCCTGCTTCCCTGGCGTCTTATGTCTTTCAGCCCCAGGGACGATGCTGATTGCCAAAGATTGGACAAGCTAACAAGCGCATGATGAGGAACCAGTTGGTTCTTCTTGCTTTCTCTCAGTTTTCGGAGGTCTTTGGGACAGGTACACACAAAAGGGAAGCTGATCCATGGATGTATGCTGTCATTCTTTTGAAAGCTGCTTTTTCTTCCTAGTTTTGACTTAGTCCATACTGACAGGGTGCTTTTGAGGATATTTTGGGATCCAAAAATGAGTGGAATACCAGGAAATCAATGAAAGGATTTATTTTTGAATCGGAACTGGTGGACTAAATTTGAACTCCGTTCCATTTCTAGCCAGCGACTCATTTATCAGAGTCTTACACATCAGAGGTGGCCTTTTGAGATCAACACACTTTGGTTTTATCTTACATGTGGGTGAGTCTTGATGTTTTCTTCGTTTCCATCTTATGCCATATATGATTAGCGAATGGTGAGAGGCACAGAGAGGGAGGGGCAATTCAAACACTCAGCACACCCTCCAGTCTAACAAAAAAGTAAACTAAAACTGAAAATGAAGTTTAATTTACCCACAAAAATGAAATAAATAATTATACTTATCTCTGAGCTCGTATGAATGAATCACTTACACCATCGTTTAAAAGCTTGGGGTAAGTAAATTGTTTTTAAGCAAGTTATTAGTAATATTTAGCAAGGATGCATTCAATTCATCAGAACTAACAGTAATGACTTTTACATACAAAAGATTTTAGATAAATGCTGTTCTTTTGAACTTTCTAATCAAAGAATCCTGATTTTTTTAAATTGTTTTCACTAAAATATTAAGCAGTACAGCTGTTTTCAGCATTGATAATAATAAGACATGTTTCTTAAATCTTCATAATGATTTCTGAAGGATCATGTGACACCGAAGACTAATGGACTTAATGGCTGCTGAAAATTCAGCTGTGTGTGAATTAGCACTTTTATTCTTCTTTGCATTTCATATTTCAGCGTTTCACTGGCAGATGACAGTTGTAAGTAGCCCTTATTAGATAACCCTCAGGGTGCCCTTAGTCTTGATTTGAGTACAATTAATTTTCTATTATAGAGTGCTAAAGATGTTCGGCGCTGTTCTGGCTCACCTACAATATTGAGTAGCCAGCCAATTGTAGACTTGGTCAGGCCTTGTAGAGGGGTTTGGAGTTTCCCTCAGGGATCTCATTTATTATTTGCAGATATTGATTTGACAGAAAGGGCAAGGCAAACTACTCTGGTGTTGACTTAGACCTGGCCCCTGGCTGTTAACATGCTCTCAGCTGACCAATGCTGAGACTGTGATGTTTGCTGTTTGATCCATGGCTCATATGAGGCGAATATTTTCAACTGTACAGAAGGTCACTCATTATACAGGTCCTTCTCAAAAAATTAGCATATTGTGATAAAGTTCATTATTTTCCATAATGTAATGATAAAAATTAAACTTTCATATATTTTAGATTCATTGCACACCAACTGAAATATTTCAGGTCTTTTATTGTTTTAATACTGATGATTTTGGCATACAGCTCATGAAAACCCCAAATTCCTATCTAAAAAAATTAGCATATCATGAAAAGGTTCTCTAAACGAGCTATTAACCTAATCATCTGAATCAACTAATTAACTCTAAACACCTGCAAAATATTCTTTTGAGGCTTTTAAAAACTCCCAGCCTGTTTCATTACTCAAAACCGCAATCATGGGTAAGACTGCCGACCTGACTGCTGTCCAGAAGGCCATCATTGACACCCTCAAGCAAGAGGGTAAGACACAGAAAGAAATTGTGGCGTGGCATGGAGGCAATCAGCCTGTGGCACTCTGAGGAGTTATGGAGGCCCAGGATGCTTCGATAGCGGCCTTAAGCTCATCCAGAGTGTTGGGTCTTGCGTCTCTCAACTTTCTCTTCACAATATCCCACAGATTCTCTATGGGGTTCAGGTCAGGAGATTTGGCAGGCCAATTGAGCACAGTAATACCATGGTCAGTAAACCATTTACCAGTGGTTTTGGCACTGTGAGCAGGTGCCAGGTCGTGCTGAAAAATTAAATCTTCATCTCCATAAAGCTTTTCAGCAGATGGAAGCATGAAGTGCTCCAAAATCTCCTGATAGCTAGATGCATTGACCCTGCCCTTGATAAAACACAGTGGACCAACACCAGCAGCTGACATGGCACCCCAGACCATCACTGACTGTGGGTACTCCAGTGTTGCTTCTCTGTAGCCCAGGTCAGGCGCTTCTGCCGCTGTTTCTGGTTCAAAAGTGGCTTGACCTGGGGAATGCGGCACCTGTAGCCCATTTCCTGCACACGCCTGTACACGGTGGCTCTGGATGTTTCTACTCCAGACTCAGTCCACTGCTTCCGCAGGACCCCCAAGGTCTGGAATCGGTCCTCAATCTTCCTCAGGGTCCGGTCACCTCTTCTCGTTGTGCAGCGTTTTTTGCCACACTTTTTCCTTCCCACAGACTTCCCACTGAGGTGCCTTGATACAGCACTCTGGGAACAGCCTATTTGTTCAGAAATTTCTTTCTGTCTTACCCTCTTGCTTGAGGGTGTCAATGATGGCCTTCTGGACAGCAGTCAGGTCGGCAGTCTTACCCATGATTGCGGTTTTGAGTAATAAAACAGGCTGGGAGTTTTTAAAAGCCTCAGGAATCTTTTGCAGGTGTTTAGAGTTAATTAGTTGATTCAGATGATTAGGTTAATAGCTTGTTTAGAGAACCTTTTCATGATATGCTAATTTTTTAAGATAGGAATTTTGGGTTTTCATGAGCTGTATGCCAAAATCATCAGTATTAAAACAATAAAAGACCTGAAATATTTCAGTTGGTGTGCAATGAATCTAAAATATATGAAAGTTTAATTTTTATCATTACATTATGGAAAATAATGAACTTCATCAAAATATGCTAATTTTTTTGAGAAGGACCTGTACAGTATGTAGGATGAATTGGTTATGCTGTTTTTCATTTTAAATTGTGGGATTTTCTTATATAAAGTTTCTTGAGAAGAGGCAGGATGGATTGTGATTAGATCATGAACACGCTTTGGTCTTTCTGTGGAGGTTGAAGTTAAAGAAAAGAAAAACAAATAAAAGTACAGACACAGCATCCATAATGTTGTTTGGTTAGTGAGTAAATAGAGGATGGGGCAGGTTGAGGTCAGGGCGGACAGACTGAAGGTAATCTCTCTGTCTCATTGCCTGTATTGCTCCCTCCTTAGAGGGAAATGTCTCTGTGGGATCCTTCTTCTGGGTTATTCTATGAAATAGGAGCTTTTCCAGTTGGTGCAAAGTTTTGTGTTTGTCATTATGTGACTATTTTAAAATATGAACCCTTTTTAGAATTATTTTGTGTTGCAAACAATATGATAATTGGAAATTAAAGAGACATTTTTAAACAGTCTTTCAGACAAATAGTCAATTGTTAATTAATTGCAAACTCAAACTAAATTAATGTATTTTTTTACTTGTAGAGTATCCAGTTTTTTATCAGTTTACTATACAAAATCATGGTAACAGGGTTAATATCAGGGTTAAGATCATCTCCTACTGACAAACATAAAATCATTCAGCCCAAAAATTAAAGTGATGTCTGTCTGTCGATATGAGTGATTGTATTTCACCTTAATGATATATAAACATAAATGCTGGAATTAAGGATATGATACCAATAAATACATGTTCTACTGGTTTATCATGTCTACTGGTATATCGCTCACATTTCACAATTTAATAGGGGTGTGATGAGACACTTACGTCACAAGACGAGACGAGATTTTTGCACAATATTTTATAGAAATCCTCAATGACAAAATTCATGACTGGAAAATTAGTCTGCAGGTGCATTTTGATGTTTTAACTAATAATATTGAAATTAATGTGATTTCTGTTCTACTTTATGAGAATGAATTATCAACAATATAAAAGCACTGTAAAAGGTTTTACCACAAACTCAACTGACTGGCTTTTCTCCTTATGATTTCACATGAGTCTCTTCAGATCTTGCTGTACATGAATTTTTAGCTTCCAGAACTTTGAACTGATTGTGTGACCTCCTAATTGAACTCCTTTCCACAAATGGAACATTAATAAAAACAGTATAAATCACAAAAATAAATAAGTTTTTTCCTAGTCTTATTAAGTGCAAACAATAAGTGGAAGTACAACCATAATCAAAGTACTGTAGCGACAGACTCTTTAGAATTGTTGAGTAATTGTTGTTTTATTTTGCACCGGTATTATAGGTTTAAGGTGGTAAATTCGGAAATAGGCCAGGTAGAGAGAAACAAGCGTTGGAGTTGTTCTTGCGTTCTAATTAAAAGTTCAGAAACGGAGCCTCCCTTGTCTGTCGTTCTTCCGACGTTACAGTAGGCTACTCTCTCTGTATTCAAAGTGCAAACAGAGACCAAAACAGAGACCAGAGGCATACAGGCTATGGCGTGGTTTGATATTGGGAGACAGATTATTGTATGTATGCCGCATAATTTGCGCGCATCAGGGAGATACGGGGACATCTGTGTACATGGAGCGTCGGTGCTGAGTGCGCTTTCAACAAAATAAGACATTTATTAGACAGTTAGGCTCTGTAGCACAACGAATCATCTGCCATCGTCACGCGATCAGTGAACTGTGCAACTCGTGTTTGATGAGCAGAGCAGTCGTTAACAATAGTTTTCAATGGTTTTTATTTTGATAAAAACAGCAAAACGACAGTGGAGGCGTGGCGATATCGCAAGACAGCTTTTCACTCGACGAGAAATCTCGTCACATTTTAGTGGAACGAGATCTCATCACACCCCTACAATTTAATATGTAATCTAAGCATTTTATCTTACTTCCTTTCTTAGCGTACTCTTGAAGACTTTTTTTAATATAGTCTTTAAGATTTCGATTCGTATAATCATTTCCCCTGTCAAGAGCAGAAGTAAGTGTGTGTGTGTGTGTGTGTGAGAGAGAGAGAGTGCATTGAGGGGCAGCCAGTGTGCTTCCCGACTTCATGAATCCTTAGTCCCGAGTTCTGGGACCAATAAGCACCTTCCCACAGGCCAGCTCTGAGCCTTGGCTCAACCACAGCTTCTATTAGAGCAATCCGACCCTAATTGGCATTTAATGTGATGTCTGGGCCTGGGGTGAAGGAGCACTGGAGGAAGGAGAGTACCTAAACAAGCGCTCAGGTTGAAACATTCATGATCCATGACATTCAGGACCTGGAATGGCACTTGAGGTCTCGAGTTCAATGAGACTCTTGTGTAAAAAAATCTATCTGTAGATTTTTTTGCTATTACTACAAATTATACAGGATGTTATAGCATGTTTTCTTTCAGCATAAAATTTGAAATATGACTCCATAACATTTTTTGTTGTTACTTTGTCTATTTTACGTTTGTTTTATTCTTTCTAGTGGTCAACCGATATTGATTTTCTTTGATGGCCGATGGATATAAATGATTATAATAATAAAATATTTTTTATAATATCATTATAATAATAATAATAATAACATAAAGTCTAATAATTCATTATTCTAATAATTTATTAGACAGAACTGTTAAACAGAGACAGTAAATCAAATGAGACAGAAAATGGGAGCTCGGATGCTCAGGTGCTGGCATTCATCACTTTCAAAATAAAAGTCTCAAACGTTGTCAAAATAAAAAAAAAATTCTGAAACACATGGACAATATTGGCCAATGCTTAAAGTTATAAATGCCAAATATCAGATATATTGGCCTTGGCGTTCAATGAAATGAATGGTAATAATTTTCCCGTGTAACAAAATTTTCACTAATTTGGTGCACATACCATTTTTCCCTCGTCCTTCCCTCCATTCTTTTAATTTTACTGTCATTTCTTTCGTAATACAGAGGGTGAGGGTTGGGTGGGAATGAGGCTGGATTTAGTTTTTTTTTGGGCTGGATTTTCCACATACAGACTACTTCCACTTGCTGTATAGTTGGGCAGTTGCCCACACATTTCTTGTTCTGTTTTTCTTTACATGCTTTTTCAGATTCAGCCCTCAAAAATTCCCCCTTGGCATCATGAAATTCATTCAATAACCTTTTTTAGTAGCTGCTAAAATCTATGTCTGTTGAGTGGCAATGTATAATTCAAAGTTCAACATGTTTATTGACAATTCGACTCCAAACTACAAGCATTTAGTACAGAGACACCAGGGATCACTGGGAAAACAGGAAGTTCAAAAGCACGTGCCACCGCTGCGGAATGAGCCATAGCGGTCGCCGCAACCTCGTGAGGAACTGCAGATTTTTGTGCGGCCCAAACACACAATCAGCCATCACAGACAGAGCAGACAACACTGGCACCAAGCACCTGATTCTGATGTGCTGAGACTACTGGGCTAAGTAGCTCTGAAACAACCGGACTTGGCAGGGCATTGGGCTTGAGAGTGCTGAAACCTCTGGATTAAATATCCCCTCAGGAGGTTCAGGAGTGGACCTTTTCTGCCTAATGTGGTGTTCGGAATGGAGGATTTGTGGAATACCGGTCTGGATAATTGGCAATGCTTCGGAGCCAGAGCAAATTCTGGGACTGACTCTGGAACGGATTATAGAATGTGCTCGGGCTGGACCCGACACCGGACTGGGCTCAGGGGCTGGAGCCGACACCGGACTTTGCTCAGGGGCTGGAGAGGGCTCTGGAGTGGAATCATGGGCTGGAGCGGGTTCTGGGGCTGCAAGGAGAGGTGGTGTCATGGTGACAGATCGGCTGTGCAGGAGGGCCTTATTGTTCCGGTGTGCAGTTATTTGTGTTCCAAAGCATTAGTGAATAGAGAGGCTCATCTAAGAGAGGCTCATCTAAGCTCCCATGAAAGATTGTCATCAACACCATATCATCCAATGAACCAAGTCATCCAAAAAGAGCTGTGCAGGTAAAACCTCACTCCTCTGATCTCAAGAGATGCACTAGTGACTGACGCTAGAGGCTGCTTTAGCCTTCTTGTTAGAGTGCCTGCCTCCCACGCCGGATACCCGGGTTCGAGGCCTGCACAGAGTGGGGCGAGTAGGACCCGAGGGGTTAAATTGGTGCCATGACCCAGATGAGAGTGAGGTTTAGGGGGCTGAGTGTAATGGCGGCCAGCTAGTAAGAGCTGTGCAGGTAAAACCTCACTCCCCTTATCTCAAGAGGTGCACTAGCGACTGATGCTAGAGGCTGCAGTCGTTAGTCTCGTTGTTAGAGCGACCGCCTCCCAAGTCGGAGACCTGGGTTTGAGCCCCGTACAGAAGGGGGGCATAGAACCCGAGGGGTTACACAGGTATGACGTCAGAACCCGGAAGACTAATTCGCCGCGGTTACCTTTAAGATTTTCCTATGGGGTTTTATAATGGGGTTTTTCAATTTAGGTGTAAAATAAAGCTTGCGGTAAACATAACTTGATATTTTATCATTTTGATTTACAACGTAAATTACACACACCCATAGCGAAAATTTTACTTTTGAATGTTCATTTCTGAATACGTACGTTTTTAATAAGTAACTATATAAGTAAGCTTGGGGTTTGAGTGTGTGCATGTAGAACAAAACGTCAAAGTATCGTCAAGTTATGTTTACCACTGGTTTTATTTTACTCAGAAATAAACCCCATTATTAAACCCAGCAGCTAATTAGATTTCTGAGTTCTGACATTATACCTGCAACACTCTATATGCGGTGGAAGACAGCTCTGTAATAGGGCCGCCATTTTGAGAGAGGGAGTACAACAGGTCGCTAGGGCGGAGTGGAGTGCTCGCACTGCTGCAGTCGTTACAGGTTCAGGAAATACCAGACTCAGAAGCAGAGATATTGTGAAACCAACAGGTTTATTTAGCACCGTTGGCAAAATGAGCAAACAGGCGAGTAATCTTGAATATAGCAGATGGTAGATATGAAATTATGATAATGCATGTCTTTACTGTGTTGCAGGTGACAGTGGAGATCGTGGATTAAGTGATGAAGATTTTGAAGAGCACACACTTCCCAGTATGGACAGTACAGATGAGTGTACAGGTAATGGATGAGGCTTACAGGTGAAGGAGATGATCACTGGAGACTGGAAGCAGGTAGGAGATATCTGGAGAATCACTGGAGAAAACACTGGAGACGGTAAACGCAAGGAGCAGGTAGGAAATCACTGGAGACAAGTAGGTAGTCTGTAGTCCTTATTGAGGCCAGATGATGGGTTTGTTTGAAATGTGTGCTTTTATGCCAGAGGTGATGAGTATGCTGATGAGGTGCAGGTGATGGCTGAGTGAGTGCAAGTAAGGAACAGGAGGGATGCTGGGAAATGTAGTGTGCTAAGGTGACTGGGCTGGTGATGGAAGTTCGTGACAACAAGCTGGCTGCATCCGAAATTGCATACTTCCCTACTATATATTAGGTGAAAAATAGTATGTGACAAAAGAAGTATGAGAAGGCAAAAAGTCTCTGGATGACCAACTTCTTACAGTGGGATTCTGAAATATGTGTACGATGGACACTTTACTATCCCATGAGGCCATTGTAGAGGATTTGTGAATGGCAGTGAAGTGACGCAACTGACGCTGTTGGTCACGTGATAATGACAACATGGAGAATGTATAGTACATCCAGATTACAATTACACTACACACATTCATACTATATAGAACATACTTTTCTAGTGGCCGTGAAGTAATTATTCAAAATAAGTACCTACTCAAGAATGTATGGTATTTTGGATGCAGCCACTGATTGAGAGCAAAAGAATCTATGAATATAAAACTCTTCTCTATGCCATGATAAAAAATATACCTTTTTTTAATACCACCACAAATAGCCTTTCACCAATTCACTTTTTTTATCATTTCAGATGTTCAATCTAAATTTCACATTTCAACACTTATTTTCTGGTTTGTGCATTCCGTTTCAAGGCAGAAAAAGATAACATAATAATTAATAATAATCCTGAAATGAACAGTTATATTCCCAGATTGGCTTGAATTCTGTGTTTCGACTCCTAATTACAACCACTTTTCTGTTGCTCCACATTTACTCTGTGAAAAACATTTTTGTTCTCAGCCTTTTTATAAAAAGTGCTAACATATCTTCACAAAAATAGAATCCCCACACATGCAAACACACAGGAGCGCACACTTATGGCATGCAAAATAATTCTGCCTCTCAGTTTTGTCTGACTTTGTTGCCAAAACTGCTCGATACACTTTAAAAATTATGTAACTCTACACCAAAACAGTGTTCAAATTGACATTTGGCTCATCACATCAATATAACACCTACTGTCTGAGCTTCCCATAACTTGCCTTTTTTCCTTTCAGCAATATACAAATCCCACACCATACCACTCACGGCTCTGGCAATTCGATATACCTCACAAATAAGATTATTTTGGTGTTTTAGGCCACATACCCGTCAAGTGTCAGCCAGCCACCATAACATTTGCTCATTCTCATCAACACAGAAGCCAAACTGTTTTGCCCGTTAGCACCAATGCATGCATGGAAATGTCTCATTTCAACTTTCACGCTAGTTTTGCAGGATGCGTTAGCACATTTGATGGAGGATGTGTGTAACTGCAGTGACAACTGCCTGGACGCCGAGCGCCGGTTACCAGCAGTTTGCATTAAGTTACGCAAACACTAATTGGAAAGTACCTGGCTCCACTTCACTGACTGTTTTCCATTTTTGGCAGCGTCTCAACAGCGAGCTCACTGCTGTTTCACTTGATTAGCCCCAAATGGGGAAAAAAGCTGCCTAATTTTGAAAATGTCAGAAAAAGAGAGAAACCTTCAGCTCAAACATGCGTATGGCCAGTTGGCACGGCACTTGCTTTTGATTTCCGGATGTCCCTGAAAATTGATTTTCAGCTATGATTGCGTACATTGAGGCTAATCAAAGGTTTTGAATAATTGCTCCGGTATGATCTTTCAACATGAATTTTCAGTGTAGAGCATACCGGCTTTTGCCAGAAACATTTGCTAGGATGACCTCACAACATACCTTTCAAATGATTCCCAGTTGTGTCTATGATGCTGTATTTTCTTCTGATACATTTCTTAGTTCGCAAGGAATGTTTGGTACAGAGTGCATACTTCTGTACTTCTTCATGTGGTCATGTTTTGTGTCTGCTTAACACATCTTTACTTTACACCTTCACACCACATTTGTCTCACTTGTCGCCCTTGCGAAGAGGAGCCGCACAACAAGACCCACTGCTTTACGGTGTAATAAAATGAGTGCACCATTACCGCCACGGCTCTTCCTACTCCATTTGGCAGGAGGTAGAAAATAATAAATTGGTATGAATTACAGTGCATCTACTTATCCCTTAGAGTCAAATTGTTCTGTAATGCTCATAACAACCAGAAGAAGCTCTTTAGCGGTAATGCATGACTGCTTTGTCTGAGGAAGACATCTCCTCCTGAGCTTCGCCTTTGTGCGCCGGTGAAATGTGGTCTTTCGTTTAGCGGCGTAATGCATTACGCTGTTTGTGGAGGAAGAAGCAGATTGATTGGGGAGGGCTGGGAGATTAATAACACGCACCTTTTGGTTATGACACCCATTGTTTCATAGATGCCCTGTAGAAGTATGCTCCAAAAAATGCATCATTGTGTAAAATATTGAGCCTGCAGCTTTTCATTACTCTCAGTAAACAGTAATAAAAGACAGTAATAAACTGTTTTCCCCCTGTTTTGTGATTGAAAATACTATAGTGGGGAGAAAATGGCACGTCAAATCCACCCACAAAAACTTGTTTGGAGGTGCAGGAGACACAGAGGTTGTGTCGCTTAATAAAAGTGTCAGGTGCCAGACTGAGCTAAGTAGTCTTTCGTTCTGACAGCTAACGCAGAAAAATGAGCGACCCATGGCCACATTCACTGCAGGGATGCCCCGTAGGCTGTAACCTTGAGAGGAGGAAGCCCACCACCCCCTTGATGCCGCTAGTTTCCAAAAGAACTGTGTGTTTGGTTTGTGTTTTTCCAGGAATTAATCTTTTTGTAGATAGGCTACCAGGAGAGCAGTTGGACTAGTCAAGAGCTGGTGAGGTTACCTTTTTTGCTGTTCAATTCAACAAACCTTGACATTCATGGTAAGTTAAAAAAGTACTAGCATGTAAAAAGTACTAAAATGTAGTAGCAGAAGCATCATGCCCATTAAAACTGATTTTTTTAATTTAGTGCAGGTTTTGGTTACAGTTTATGTCGATGGTCCACTTTAAACGTTCTACTAAGTATAGATAACTTTGCAACCACGTAAACTTATTTTACTTATCTGTACTCTTAACACCTAGCCTTAACCTAACAGAGTAATACGGTCTACTAATACTCTAATGAGAGTTAGTTGACATTAGGGGTGTGACGATACACTTAGCTCACAAGACAAGACAATGCATAATATTGCATTCATGAGTCGATATGAGATGATATTTTAACACTATTTTTAAGAAAACTTAAATTACAAACTATGTGATCACAAAATGCAAAATGATGCAGGTGCATTTTGAAATGTTGTAAACTAATCTAGGGCTGTCACTAATGATTAATTTGGTAATTGAGTAATCGCTCGATTATTTTCATTGAGTAATCTGATAATATTTTATTTAGTATAATAAAGCCTTTACACTAGCCTTTAAAATTATTTAAAATGCATATATAATAACGAGGCAATAATAACTGGTTCAAATAAAGTGTCAACAACATGTAATCATATGGTTTTATTGAACAACAATAAAAAATCATAATATACTATTAACAATAATCAACTTTTGTACATTAGGTTTTGCCACAAACTCAACTCCTTCATACTGATAACGCGAGACAGCTTTCATCTTGACAAAAAATATAGTCATGGTTTAATATCGCGTAGCACAAGTTAACATGTTGCAAAGTTACTTATTGTTAGTAGAATGTCTAAACTAACCCAAGGTTATGATTGCAGATGGCAGATTGATGATTTTGTATGTATGTAAAAAAATCATTGATCAGACCAATGATGCTACACCTTCTAGTTTTTTTGTTTTTTTTCCTTTTTAATTTTGAAAAGGCCACAAACCGGAAAGGAGACTGAGAGGCAGTTTTAGAGAGGGTAAAGTTTTGGCTTAAATGTTTCTGGCTGCTTCCTCCTTTGCCCCCTACTGAGCCTACTTGGACTCGAGGAGGAAACAGGATCATCCTTGACCTCCTCGTAGGCTTATATAACACATCACACTGAGTTTTGCTTCAGGCTGTTTTATGTCCCTTGAATTCACTTGCCATGATATTCATAGCATGTTGATACAGTGAGGAGGGAAGAATGGACATAGGAATGTAGGGAATATGAGAATGGGATGTTATGATATTGTGGTACTAATGCACACAGTTCACAATACACAGATGCTGCAATGCTGCAATGCTGACATTTCACTTAATTGTTACTTTTCACCACAATGTATGCTAATTTCAAAAGTTTGGAGTTTCTATTATCTTTTTTCAGAAGATAATACTTTTCTTCAGCAGGGATACATTTAGTTGATCAAAGACAGTTATACTGTTACAATAATTTATATTTCAAATAAATGCTGTTCTTTTGAGCTTTCTATTTAAAAAAATCCTGGAAAAAACAATGGATCGTGTTTTCCACAAACTTATCAAGCAACACAAATATTTCTTGATCATTCCTAATCAGCATAGTAGAATGATTTCTGAAGGATCATGCAACACTGAAGACTATAATGATGCTGAAGATTCAGCTTTAACATCAGAGGAATACATTGCATTTTAAAATATATTAAAATAGATAACTGTTATTTTAAATTGTAATAATTTATTACAGTATGTATTTGTTTGTTTGTTTGTTTATTTATTGTAATAAATGCAGCCTTGGTGAGCATAAAATAAAATCTTTCAAAAATATAATTTTGAACAGCAGTGTATAATGAAGTAAAAATCTTATACAGAATTATATCTGATTGAAGTCAGTGCAGGGTTTGAAAGATTAAAATTGTATTGTTCCTGAATCAGTTGTTGCCTAGACTGTACAAATTAGATATAAAAAAGGGACAGAATAACAGCATTTTTTTTTTTTTACGTTGTTCCAGAAGATGAATTAACCTTAATTAAAATGTTGGACGATATACTTTGTTCAAGTGCAAAAGTAAATTAACACTAATGCGATTCAAAACAATTAAAACTGAATTTGGAACACATTCAACAAACAAGACTTTCTGACACAACAGTGTTGATAATAATGTCATAATTATTTATAATAATTAGTTAAAAAGGAAACCAACTTAATTAGTTTTTATGTTAGTTTTCACATTTTCTTTAACGTCTCTCCTGTCTGTAACCTCCACAATGTATCTGCAGGGCCAGCTTTGTTCTTGTTATTTAATTTGCTTCTGTTTTATTTAATTTATTTCTTGTGTTGCACAAATTGCTTTTTGACCTTGCCCATTATAAAGCATAAGTGAATTGAAAAGCCATTGATACACAGACATTTGTGCATGGACTGTACTCGGGAATTAATCTTTCCACCTGCAATGTGGGACCCTGTTCCAAGATGGTCAGATATATTTATTTATTTATTTGTGCCCTGTGTTATTTTCATTATCTTAAGAGGGCACAGAAAAGCTCATTGATGCAGCCGTCTGCAGTGGCCGAGCACACACTCGCTCAGACTCGCACATACACACACACTTGCGGGGCATCTAAAAGTGCCTTTCTTGCATTCTGCCCTGACAGTGATAGAGTGAGTCTGGGTCTTTTGTTATATTTCTTGTATTTGTAAATGCTGTGTCCTAGGTTCTAGCCTAAGACCAATTTAAGTGATCTAACAGCTATTGCCCATCTGATACATTGTCTTTACATATGTGACTGACAGATCATCTTTGGTTGTATTGAATGGTACCACACTTTTGAGATCATCTGCTTGTATAGTTATGATTCTTTGAAGAAAGTATTGAGAAGTGCAGTGGTCATGACTCACCTAAATGAGATAAGATCCCCTAAAAATCATACAATAAAATAATACAAATAATAGTTAAACAATCAATACAATATTCTGTCTTGTTTTAAAGGAAATATATCTAAACATCTTTAAAAAAGAGATTAACCGCGATTAATCACAATTAAAACAACTTTTTAATATATTTTATAATGTAATAATTGCACAGTTAATCTCCAAATTAATGTAGAGACAACATAAAGACAGTATATTCAAATATGTGTTTAATGGCATCATTTTTTTTTATGAATGAAGGCCAGTATCACTGATACCAATACATGTCTCAATGAAAATGACCCCCCCCCCCCTTTTTAAACATTAACTATAACCATTCAACATTACAGTGTAATTGAAAGCTATAATTTTTCCCCCCCCATTTATTAGGCTTCAAAAAATATAACTTTGTTTTAAAGTGAACTTAAAACAATCCTCACATATACCCATAATAATTGTCATATTTACTGTTGCCTTTCCTACCTGTCTAACAGGTAGGAAATATACAGAGATTGAATAATGTTATCAAACAGTCTGCACTGCATAAATTATAAGTTATTGATCTATTTATATAGATTAATCCTTAAAGCTACAAAAGTTATCTATGCAAGAGCAGTGAGTAATTTTCTCTGTTACCTTTGTTCTTTGATTAACTTTTCTGACAGACAGAATTAGTGGCTGCTGTCACTTTAAGATCTGCCACTGCTGCACTTGACGCAGATCTCACATGTGAATAGGAGAGTGGTCATATAATGTAATGCTAGCCAAAGGATGACAGAAAAAAACGGATGCTGCTTTAATTGTGTTAAATATTTTTTTATTTCTCAAAAAAAAAAAGTTGTTTTTTCACCCAAAGAATATAACTTGAAGTATATATTTTAAAATGTATATGCTAATATAAAATATTATGTTTCATAATATGTTTTATTACCCCTTAATTGGCAATTACTTTTCTTATTCGAAGTATAAATCTACCAAAATGTTGTGATATTTATGCTATAATAATAAAAATAATAATTATTATTATGATTAATATTAGTATTAATCATTTTATTGTATATAATAATTTATTAATTAACTATTAGCCAGAAGGTAAATAAATACAAGAAAAAAATATTCAGGTAAATTGTGTTTGCTGTTTATACAGAATCGGGTTATATATTATATCATATGATTACATTTTATGGTCATATTGTATGGTTGCATTTTACCTTGCAATTTCACTGGTCTGCAGTCGCTGGCCGGATGAGTGATAGAGTAGCGGTTTGGCATCACCTATGGGATCATCCACTGATTGAGTGTATCAATGTCACCTTTAGTGTTGTAAGAGAGCACAGATCACACAGCATGTGTCACATCCTTTTCCAGTCTTGTCGTCCTGTGGATGTATACCTTTATTTTGCAGAGATGACGCCTCTTAGTCTTAGTCTCATTTGGAGAATCGCTCTTCTCCAATTCTGTCTGAGACAGTAATTTCTATAATGACCCCATGAAACATCCTCCCTGCAGATAGGGTGACACTCAACCCATCTACACCTCTCTTCCTTAATTCCCCTGCTCCCTCCCTTATGGCAGTAAGAGTCCAGTTGCTGTAAAATGGTATGGATAATGGCCTTTAGAGAAGAGGAATGGCTCGGCCAGCGATGGGACATAGTGGTGTTCTCACCTCCAGGTCACCCAGTGTATTCAGGCATGGTCAGACACTGATCAGAAATATTTTAATATAATGGCCATGTGGGAAACTAGGAGAAAAGACTCCTAGTTTCCCATATGTTCTGGTTGTGTGTTTACAAATGTAAATATGTGTAAGTATACAGTGGTCCAAACACGAACATGAACACTAAAGTCATACTTTTTTGGGGGATTTTTAGAACTATTTATTTAGATACAGCCTGTATCTGCTTTTTTTTTTTATCAGCAATCTGTCAAATTTATATTTATGAAGTGATGTTTGTATGTGCTATATTTTTTTTAAAGATGCCATACTATGCTATTTTAATTTAGTTTTGATTTTGTTTGTTTGGGGGTGAAAGAACATATTACTTTTCACACATTTTACATTGTTGCAGCACCTCTCTTTCCAGTCTGTCAGTAACGCTCTGTTTAGTTCCAGTCTCTATGAAGCCCCTCCTTCTGAAAAGTGCAATGCGCTCTGATTGGTCACCTGGACCAGTGTGTTGTGATTGGTAAACCGCTTCAAGTGTTGTTGTTTTTCAGAAATGTCACTAAATAAAGCTGAAAACGTCCCCTTTAAAATAAATGGCACATTATTTTTGTATGTTAAAAAATGCAAGCTGTCCTTGTATATGTATAGCTGTCCTTTCACTAGCCCATACTGATAAAAAAGCCCCTTTTAGATTCTGACCTCTACGTGTCAGCTGTGAATTTGTATGCCAGCCTTTGTATACGCTCTCAAGAGCAGCTTTCAGATCACAGCATGTCCCCGTCCACTTACGCCGTCAAAATGCTCGGTTTACCCTCTGTGTAGTGTGTGACATGTTTTTCAATCATGCATTGTAGCCATGCAGCTGCTATGGACGTCCGTCACTGTTAAACTGTGTTGTTTCATTCTAGCTTCGGAGCAGATCCATGGCATGTCAACACGTTTCCACCATGCTAATGCATTGAGCTTCAAGTGGCTTAAAAAGCTGTTGACCAGATAGAATCCTGGCAATGGTTTTTTAGCTTGGGCTGTCATATCACATTCAACACACTGGAAATGTTTGTATTGCTTCCAAATGCTGTTTTTCTCAGTGTCAGGTTGGATTCGATACATTGCCCTCACAGTGGCTTTGACGAATCGTGCCAAACTGAGAGCGTCACCAGCAATCTCACAGCGACTCTTTAAATCTCTTGCAGGTTTGAAATGGTAAAAAAAGTCAGGTCAGTATGGTCTTGTATGGAATGTTTTACTTGTCTTTGACTACTGATAATCAATCTAATGCCAATGATGTGATGCTCATATTTGGTCCTAATTTATTCAAATATACATACTGTAATTTAGCTCAATATAATGAATTGAATACCATTCTTCTGTGATGTGTGTGTGTGTGCATTGTAATATCTGTTATATATATATATATATATATATATATATATATATATATATATATATATATATATATATATATATATATATATATATATATATATATATATATATATATATATATAAATGTATGCCAAATGAAAGCCATGTAGTGCAACATACAGAAACAGACAAAACAGGAACATGTGTTTAATAATGATTACAATGTGTATATTTCCTTATTCATGGTGTAATGAAAATTAAAGACATTTAATATTTTTCTTGAAAATGGCATAAAAGTTTTGCAAAACATAAAAAGAGTACATTTCTAATAACAATTCTTGGCATGTTTTAAATTATTCTTGAACTTTTTTTTTTAATCATTGAGTTATTTGTTACATGGTGTGATGAAAATTTCCTAAAATTGAATGTGAAAGAGTTGATCATTGATTTTAGAATAAAAAAAGAAGTGATATTACCAGTGATAATTAAAGGTCAGAAAATAGAGATTGTTCAGTCTTATAAATATCTTGGTGTCCATTTGGACAGTAAATTAAACTGGAAGAAGAATAGTGAGGCTGTTTTTAAGAAGGTACAATCAAGACTATTCTTTTTGAGGAAGTTGAGTATATTGGTGTCGGAAGCTTCTTTATGTTTTTTTTTTTTTGTTTGTTTTTATCAGGGAATCATGGTTAGTGTTTTATTGTATGCAGTGCTCTGTTGGCGATGTACTATCACTGTAGATGATAAAAATAGGATTAATAAATTGATAAGAAAGGCTGGCTCGGTTATTGGCCTTAATCCTGATTCACTTGAGGTCATTGTGAAGAAGAGAAAAAGGGCAAAATTAAAAATAATTCTGTGTTACAAAGGTCATCCAATACAATGTATCTTTAGTGGACTTAAAAGCTAATTTAGTTAAGATTAGTAATGCCTTAGTCTTCTACAGAGCGATTTAGAAGGTATTTTATTCCGAATGCAGTTTTTGCAGGTTTTTTTATGTTGTGTAATTTTTTGTATTTACTGATTGTTGTTGTTTTCAATGTTTATTTGTGGTGTTTGTAATGTGCAATGGTGGCAAACGAGTTTCCCCTTAAGGGGATTAATAAAGTTTTCTAATCTAATCTAATTTGGTTCATTTGGCCAGTGCAGTGTTTTTCCCTCTCTCAGTAACGTATGGTATTGTCTCCAGAGCCTAAATAGGAAAAAAAATTGTAGCTGCTGTCCTGATTAAGCATGTCTTTTGTCAGAATCTGCTTCATAGCGTGATTTTGAAAGAGGAAGATGATGAGCAAGACAGACCGAGAGAGAGGAAGAACGACAGTAGAGTGGGATTAGAATCAAGGGACTGCTTCGACAGCAGGGTGGTGTGAGGTGAAAATAAGGGAAGGAGAATTTCATTTGCATACCCAGCATGTCGCCCGGACCTTTCCGGAGATCTGCGTGTATCCACCACCGAGCTTGGCAAGTATGTGCTCATTTTACAGGGCTGGGTTTATGAAACAGGCAGAGGGGGTGGCGTGGGTACGCTTCGTGGAGGGAGAATGTGGGGCAAGAGGGTGGCATCAGACCCCATTTACATCTTTGCGTTGTGCCAGAGGTGCTGTGTAAAAAGAGATTGCAATCCTTGACACGACACGCACCCTCAGGAATTAGCCCAATTCACAAGCCAGACAAAATGGCTGCTTTGCCGAGCAAGGTCTTGCAGGGTGATTTTCACTGAACAAACAAGCGATCTCATTATCCTCCTGCACCTGAGATGTCCAAGCTCCCCCGCCTCCTTCCCAGCCCTCTTTCGTTCACGCTTCCATCCATCCCCCTCTTTCTCTATCCTTCGCCCGGTCTAGGCTTTATTAGAGCGAATCTTTTCCATTGGCTGCACTTGCCCTGTTGTCAGGGTCAAGTCAAGGGCACGCAGCCTAGATTGGAATCATTTGTCACATGGTGCAGCAGCAGAGCTGATATCAGCACAGCGGACGAGGCATGTTGCACCCACTCCTGTTAGCACCTCTGACATTAGGAGCCTTCGGACCTCGCAGATGGGCATTACTTTGGCTGAGCTGGCCAGGTAATGATCGAACCCCCATCCTCAAACACAATAGCATATCATCAGGCACAGAGAAGAAAACATTGGCGATGCCGTCACCATATATTCCGAAGTGTTGGGAGCCCGTTTCGGCTTTACTTTGACAATGGTAAAATTGCCCACGGAGCGACCACAATAATCGCAGTGCTTTTCGCAGCTGAAAGCAGCGCAACCAAATAACGAGAACGTGACAATTGTGTGTCGGTGTAACGGTGTAAAGTGTCGCAATTTAGCTGAGAGCATGTTTTTATTTATTTATTTTCTTTTTCTTGTGCTCTTCCCCACCCCCCAGGTGGGCAGCAGGAGCTTGCATGAACAATGGAAGGTGCTGAGGAAGCATGTAGAAAATGACTTTAATACACCATATAGAATGGCTTATTGCTGTGGTCAATAGACTGGAGGGAGGATGGCACATGAGGCCACATGGGAAGGTTAGAGCTGTCAGTACATTACATGACTGATATGAGCAGAGCTTATGAGCTCCCTAACGGAACGACCTCGCCAGGCAGAGTCATAAAGGTTACGCGTGACACAAATCTGGCTATTAAAGGGAAGATTAGACCGCTGATGTACACAAAAATAAATGCAGGAAATCTGTAGTATTGCTATATAGATGGGAGATATTGTACACTTTCTGCATGAGTAGAACACAAATCGAATTAAAAGAAAACCACTGACAAAGGCAGAATATATAACATGTCATTTGATTGCTTTTTGGATTTTGTTTCTTTTTTGGATTGAAAAAATAATTTACATAGTTTGAATTTGGAATCAAATAGCGATGCACTCAGATTAATTATTTTTTAACCAAAACCGAAATTAATGATTTAATTCAGCCGATAACGGATAAGTTTTAGTAATTAAATTGGATTAATTGAATTTTTTGTTAACTGTCATGTTTGTAATGTTAACTGTTGATAAACCAGTCGTAGTAAAGTCCTTTGGGAACAAGCTGCCTCTCCATATTTCATCCAAAATAATTTTACATATTGCTTCTCTAGTATAGTTATTGGTCACGATGAAGAGTTTACTTGTTGTATAATCCATGTTTTGTGCACAAAATAGATGATAACTCGGTCAAAATGCATCAACAGTGAAGTACTAAATGTTATGGTAAATTGTTTTGGCTCTGAGCGCTCACTACATTTGACCATTTCATTTGATAAAACTATCATCAAATATAGAAACTCAAAGGTCTTCACTATGACCCACCAAATGAAAACATTTAGAAACATTTCATAAGGTGACAATCATATTAGTGTGGAGTAATCACTAAGCAAATGAACTGGCCAGATTGAAAGATTTTAAAGAAAAACAATGCAGTGCACTAACTGGATTTCAGTAAGCTCTCCTTATGCGTGGATCTTACCATCTCTCTATTGTCCAGAACAGAAAATGTGGCAGTTCACACAGAGGTGAATCAAGTTTTTTATAGGTCACACAGAAAATGAGCGCAGAATTTGTCCCAGGATATTTATTATCTTTATTTTTCCATATTATCATTATCAGAAGTTCAAGGAGGAATTATTTTTCTATTTTGTGCCTGTATGTTCTGTTATTGCAAAACTACATCCACAATTTAAACCTACACTGTCAGCGTGAACATCTCAATAACAAAAACAGGTTTTCTAGATTATCCTGTTCTGGCTCTCACTCATTCATTCACTAAAGACATGTGGAAGAAACAGTTATACACTATCTCAAACAAGCTCCATGTTTCACACAGCCTGACTATAATTGCCTTAGACAGTGCTCTCCCAGGCCGGGTCAGCTTGCTATGCTTGTTATTACTGCCGACCTTATCAACCAATTGCGCCTGACCGGGTCAGCTGAACCCGACCGTACCGTAACCTCAGGGTCACGTTCAACAGCTGCAAAGGTCAGAGTGTCGATCGTGCTCGCCCCTCTCAGTTCAACACCTCTAATAACGAGGAGAAGCAAGGTTGGGGACTTAGGGAGAGATCTGGATTCTCCTCATTAGCCTGGGTTTATTCCTTTATCAGGTAACTGGGGAACAGAATTTTTGTGGTTCTTGAAAAGCAGTATACAAAACATATGTATCCTTATATTACAGAGGAAGATAATTAGAAAACAGTAAGCAGTGTTGCATAATTGCACTGAAATAGTGCTACTGTGAAGAAAATTTAAATTTAACTGATTGTCTTTTTAATGCAAACACCTCTCTTTTAGATTGGACCATACCATTTTAAATTAAATTTTTAATTCTTATTTTTCTAGAGATTTTATCACTTGTTTTAATTTACTTAGCGCAGACAAAGGCACATGGGACTGGATTTTTTAATTTTCGTCAAGAACGATAACTATAAAGAGAACTATATTAGTGTCCACACCAAACCACTATAAAATTAAATGCACACACTGCAGTTTTGTCGTCTGTTGCTTTAAATTGCCCTTTAAAATCAGGGAGATTCTGATAGGCTGTCAGTGTATTTATTGTTCACCAGCTGGAAAAAAAAATCGTTCTGAAAGTGCTTCCATCAATATCATTCCTTTGTCGATTTACAAACGTTATACTATAGCTACTGTAAATTTTCGTTTTACAGTGTAGTGTTGACTTTCCTTTTCAGAACGATTATTAAAATTTTATAGATATTGTCATCATTATAGTTATCATCCTTATATCATTATAGAGTGAACGGCCCTTAACTCATCACAAAAGACATGCAGGACACTGGACATCTAAAAGAAAACTCGTTCAGGACATGCAGGACACTGGACATCTAAAAGAAAACCTGTTAAGAGTTAAATGGAAGTTTATAATTTTTTGTTGCATTTTTGTTCGATGTGATTCCTCATGTTCGTAGTGTTCCCAACATACTTTACTTTCGCTTTATAAAGCTTGCATATTGCATAAGTCTTATCAAGGGATGCTCCTCCTTCCCCTAGAGATTCTAAAACCTAAATTCAAATGTTTGCTCTGATTGATAATGGGGCAAGGTGTATTTTTTATTCTTCCTTCAAATGCTGCTGCACTTCAAGGGCTTAGTGTGAGGTGTGTGCCTTTTGGAAACATTTAGGAAAATCTGGATTTGTTTTTAAATTTGGGATTTTATTTGAATCAATACAATATAGAATCACAATTCAAATGTGAACAACATTAACTAGTTTTATTGTTAATAAAAAAAGTCAACAAATGTATCATCAATACAGACATTGCATCTATTGCATTTCCCTTGGAAACTCAGGGTTTAAAGAAAGTTCAGAGTTTACCCACTCGCAATTACAACATTGTCCATGTGCGTTCAACTCAAAAATATGATCTTTCCAACATGACTTGAATTCACCAAATAGTATGAATATATTAATAATTATATATATATATATTTAACGGTATGACCATTATCTTATGACCATTCTTACTCAATTGATTCTGATGCACTTGTTTGATTGTGTGAGCAAGTGTGGTATCATCATGCAACCTCACAAGAAGCAGTGTCCGCTGTCTTACTCTGGCGCTTTCATGGGGCTCTTTAAGCTCTATTGATCACCAGGTGTTTCTTTACTCATTCTTTCAGAGTCAGTAAGCTTGCATCGCTCTCTCTTAATTTGCTTCTTAAAGCTGGTACAAAGCTTGTCTTGTTCTCTGACACCAAACTCCTGCCACTAACGGCCCTCCCTCACATCCGGGCTCCTTCTTCACGGGTGGCTCTGGGTTTCTTTTCATACTGAATCAAGTGTTATTGAGTTCCTGGCCCTGTACACACATACAATCTACTTCTATTCTATAGCTCGCTGCCATTTGATTTTTTTCCTCCCCAACAGAACACCGAGTGGGCCTGTAATGAACAAAGGATTACCTGCCGCCCAACCTGTAAATTGACCTCATTACACCCTCATGACATGCTCAACGGGGTCACCCCTCAATGGCTAAGCTCCATTCACATGAAAAGGTCTAGAGCACAGCTTTCCAGACCTCCCAAGTAGCTCAGCACAACCCTGCTGTCTTTACCTGAACACCAAAGTAAAATTCCTTTTCCTTCTAAAGCCAGACAATTAAAACCACTCGGGCATGAGGGGGATTTTGGTCATCTCCAGAGTAAAGGCCGTTGCTTCTGTGGAATCAGCCTATGGGCATTGTTTGATCTTTTAGTTTATGAATGATAAAGGTCAGACCATTCCCAGATCTGGCCCTATGAACTGCATTGGCATTTAAGGTTATGAATGGAACCTCGCTGTTCTTCTTAGTGATTGACATCCATTGGTGGTTGATTGCTGTCACCTGTCTGATATAATGGCCTGTGTTGTGTGGCCATTATTTGAATAATAAGGTTTAACTGAGCTTGGTGAGTCTTAGCCAGAACTCATGAAGTTACAGATTTTCAAGTCATCCAAGTGTTTTTGGTGGGTCATCTGAGAATGTTTGTGAATATTTTTACTAATTTAATAGTGTATTTCCAGTAAGGTATGGGTTAATAATACCATTATGAGCGGACATTATTATTATTATTATTATTATTATTATTATTGGTTATTTAATAATTAATGCTAATTTACCCTGACACTCACTGTATACAACAATGTACTATGCTGTACATTATAATGTTGTGATGCCTAAATTAAACTATAAATCAATTTTAGTTTTTGGCGTTTTATTTATGCATACATTTATTGTAATATATATGTTAGATGTTAGAATAAAATTAAATAAAATATTCATTTTTAGTTTAGAATGAAAGTATACATACAATAAAACAATTACTGATTATCAGCCATAAGATTAAAATTAGGGTTGATGATGCATTTCCACAGTTACAAACATCACAACACTATACTTTGTGTGTTATAATTTCAGAAAACTTGTTACCAATGCTTTGTGGGTGATTCTAACACAGCGGCTGAGGGAGCGATGGCAAATTTTATGTCTTTCTCTCTTCTGACCAGCATAATCAATCTCTTAGGGAAAGTCATGGAAACGCTATCCTGGATTTTTTTAATATCATATCCTGAATATGTTTGTTGTAGTTTCCATTCACCACTATAGCAGTTTACCCAACTGTAATGACTTCTGCTTCTGAGAACCCCGGAAATGTTAAAAGGGTCAATTTTCTATGATAAGGCTGTAGCACCTCTTGGATGTGCACAAACATATCTTTTATCACTCACACAGTCTGACTGTTCCTGATAGTTTCATAGTCTGCCATCTTCATCCCTAGCTCTGGACCAGACAGTTGACAGCTCGCTGGCTTTTCTGTCATGACACATTGCTGGAAAACCAGAGGTTGTGGCAGGGGCCATGACATCACCCCCATCAGGCCTGATTGGGGCGGCCCATATGCCTTTAATACAGCACCAGATGTGGAGCGGCTAAGGGCTCCCATTTCTTCTCCTCCCATCTCATCTGCTGCCTGCAACCGGTCCCCTCTCATTGCAAGCTGTATCATCCCAGGTCATGTTTATTGCCCACTAGCATAGACAAAAAAACTTCAGTGGGTCAAATACTGTAATGCTCTGATGATTGGGAAGGGATGATTTGTGTTTCAGGTGGCTTCTGTCCAGAGCCTGAGTGTGTGGATGGTGAATGGACAGTGGAGGATGTTTGCAGACAAGATGAAGGAATCATGCAGTAAATTGTACCCTAATGCCTTGGTAGTCTAAGCAAAAGTGTTGTTAATCCATAGTGAACACTCTCCAAAATATGTCATAGTTGGAGTTTGAAGTTATGTCAAGAGATGACTAGAATGTGAAAAAAAGGCAGAGTACCCCTATATTTCATTAACCTGCATTTCATCTTTGAAGAATCCTCCAAAACCTCATTGGTCATGCCAGAACTGTTTAAGGGAGATTTGGGGGTCTACAATCTGTTTTATTAATTTCAGTGCTGAATTTTTCCGTAGGGATCTTTACAAAGGAAGGCTGGGATACGTTTGGACAATGGATGCTCCCATATGGCAAATGTTTTGTTCAAGGCTTAATTTGTGCTGGAAAACAAGGGGGATTCAGATCCTACACCTCCGGAATTGGATCCGGCACCTATTTTAGTGGATTCCCACCACATATGCCTCTGAAAGAAATGTATGCTATGACTTGTACATGTTTAATGATGCAGTGCAACAATAACTGACCTAGCACTATCATCCACAATTTGTCTATTACTGTAAACATTTGTGCCCACATCCCAAACTCTTGTTCTGGGATCATATTATAATTAACAAATTTAAATTATTTACATAATTTACTGTTTGTGATAATGAAGATTTTAAACTATAGACTTTTGTAGTTTCTCAAGATGGCTGACACTACAGTACCACTCCTAGTCCATTTTGAGCCCAATTATTACACTGAACAGAGGGACATTTGCTGGCAGCCCACTGGTTTTTGTGTGTTGGCTTGGAACGACTCCATCGCTGCCAGCGCAGTTAGTCCAACAAATCAGCAGTGCTGCTGCACAAACTGTAGCTTCATATTTTTTTCCTCATGGATTATGAGTTCCTCCTATTGCGCAGGACAAGGCCTCACAGTCTGACATTAGGAAGATCTGGGCTCGGATGTTCTGTGTGTGTAGGAAGCAGGTTAATATACAGTCATCAGACATCTGCTGCAATGTTGCCTTCCAATAATCTTCGTCTGCGATCTGTTGCCAACAATTGATGACCAGATTTTTTTCCCTTCTTCTTCACTCCTCACCCTCCTCCTCCGTCACCCCCTACTCCCCGCTACTCATGGCAGAGTTTTTCAATTTGGGTTGCCATTCGTGCTGGACTTTGGTGACAGATTTCACTGGCGCAGTGGAGGCTGGTGTAATGAGAAGTGGGCCCTGATAAACAAGTGGCCACTGTTATCCCTGTTAAGGACATGTAATAGAACCTGCCGCTCCCGTTATTCTTCAGGGCTGACGAAAGTGTGAGACATCGTGACCAGTCTCTATCTGTCCTTCTTACATTGGCTTTTGCTCTAATCTCAGCCAATCGCTGCCCCATCACCTTACATTTAAACCCTTATCTCCCAGAGGTGTTTTCAACTTCAGCTATTTCTCTGCTTTGAGGATGGTGCTAGATTTTGTATTAGGATGATTGTTTTTTGAGACTCAATAGACATACAGTTGTGCATATAGTTGTATGCGTATGCTTATTTATTTCAGATTTATGTTGTATCCTTTTTATGCATTATATTCACAGCAGCCTTTAAAAGCCATTTTCAACTATATAGGGTATGAGGTAACATCTAAATCAAAATAGGTGTAGGTGATAACCTTCGACCATACGCATAATACTTTATGACTGTCCTTTTTACACAACATTTATAAATAACAAAAATATCATTTGCTATCAGTAGCACTCATGATTTTATTTTGATTATATTTGACTTTGTGATTTAATCATCCATCTAAGGGTTGAATGAATATCTATTTAATTTATTTATATTCTGGGTCAATACAAATACCTAAATACCTAAAATATTGGCCGCATTTACAACCTTTGTTAGTGCCTTAACATCCATTTTTTGCATTTTTATATTAGGGACGAGTTCAAATAATGTTTATATTAGTTGCATTATGTATATTAAATGCTGTTGATTGAGATTAATTTATATTGAACACTGAATATACCAGTTTTAAGTCCATGCTTCCTTTTTAGTTATAATATAAATGTATTGCATCACTGAATGATTGAATCAATCCTTCCTCTGGAGTCCATAACCTCCTCAGAACACCCAGCAACACCGCTAACATTCACTGTGAGGCTGTCCACACACAACTGGTCCAATGTGTTAGTCATTTTCAGTTCTCACACTCAAACTTTAAATGAAGTCAAATCGTTTCCACGTTTCTTAAGATAACATTATGAAAGGGCGAGAGCATAGAGTGCAATAGCAATCAGAAAGGTTTTGTTTGGGGCGGTCGATGGGGATTGAAGTAATGGGGTCAGAGGAGAAGGAGAATGATGTTTTAGTGCAAAGTTTGGGTTCAAATGTGGGACAGTGGCACTGCTGTGTGACTTTGCAGGTCTGGAATATTACGAGTTGTCAACGGCAATTCTTGAATCGGCAATAGACAGAGCAGTTTCTTTCCCCCTCAAAGACGCTAATGAAGGTGGAAATTGCAAGAAAAACACTTCAAACATAACAAAAAGCCCCAGAGAGCAAGGAAGTATAACATATAGAGGATTTAAAGAATAAACTAAAAATTGGACTTTAGAAAGGCTTATTTTGAGGCCTATATCTACATGCGGTCATTCTGATTTGGCCAAGTCAGACATGTTCCTGCATCAACAAATTTTGATATGGAACAACATTCCTGTCCGAAAATGTATTCCAAATTCTATCGCTACCCCTAAACCCACGCCTTACTAATCTCTAAAATCAAAGGGAAAGGTGAACAAAATGCAGGACAGTCCCAAAATTGGGATAATTTATGTCTGAATTAAATACTAATTTTAAGCAATCAGTAAAAAAGTTTTGATTCAAACAAAAAAGACATTCATTGAGACATCAGAATGTTCACGTTATAGGTTTTCATGAGCACTTTGAGTTCAGAATCTGAAATCTGAAATCTTTTTGCAAAACACTCATAATCGCCTGACACAGCAACACCTGTCAAACTTGTGAAATTGTCTTCTGCTGTCTCCTGGCCGTGCTCTTCATGTGAAAGATATGTTCTGTCAGGAGATAAATGGGAGGATGAGAGAGTCTAGTGACCCGTGTCAGTGGTTCTTTCTCTGCCGTGCAGGTATATATGTGTGCAGAAGGGCACATTGACTTCAGGGTGTCCCACCCCAGGACTGACAGAACGGACAAGGGCAGTGTTGCATTTGCACTTGACTTCAAGCTCAGTCAAGCTGAACATCGCCTCTCATCTCCTCACATGCCTGTACTGTACATTCACAGTTTAATGGAGTAGGGATCATCAGGGTCAGGGCTCTAATAAGTGGATAATGGCTCTGTGTTAGGCCTAACCTCCCGTCTGCTCATTAACATGTAAGATGTTAAAGTGACATTAAGAAATGAGGAGGCTGGATCTCTCAGACACTCAAATTGAATTGAGAATGGACCTCTCATTCTCTGTGTGATTGAATTACTCATTTAGGTCATTTCTATTCCAGTGTGTTTCACAGATGTGGCCATCTGTATGATAAATGCTTTGACTTTTGGAGTGCTGAGATGAACTTTTTTAGTACAGGTTATACCCAACATATGGAAAAAGCATGGAAAGTCACCATCATAAAAATCACCATACTGTATCATATCGAAAATAAACTTAAAGGGACATTGCACCCAAAAATTAAGCTTTTATGACTATTTAAAACAAAAAAATATATATATTTTCATTTTATAGACAAAAGCAGTGTCACAAAGTGTCTTCTTTAATGTTCCACAAAGAAAGAAAGTCATGCAGGTTTGAAAATGATAGAATTTAAATTTTTGAGTTGATCAATCCATCAATCCAAGCAAAAACGATGCAAAAACACAATTAAAGTATATATCATAGACGTTGCCCACATGACTTGAGTCAAATTGTCAAATTGCTACTTTGGTGAACTTATTTGTGTCATTGAGTTATTTAGAGCAGTTTTGTGAACAGTAATAGATTATTTCTTGAATAGATCCAAATTAATGATTCACTCATGAATCACATTACTACTTCCTTCAAAAACTCTCATGAATGCACCAAATATACAGACTGCAGACTGCAGTTAGCTCCTGTTGTTTTTAACCTTTCATAATGCTCAAATGCATTACACTGAATGTTTTGCTTTGCTCACTGCACTTTGTGTTTGTTTGAGCATTAACGTGTGAAGTGTGCATCAACAGCTCCTCCTCAGCACTTTAACTCTGTGTTACTCCGTACTGAGCTTTGTCAGCTGAGCAGGACTGGCAGTCGGAGCCTTTCGGTCAGCACCGAAGAGCCCAGCTCTTGTGCGGATCAGCTGGGGGAAAAAGACTCTCAGACCCTGGGGCTCAGCGCTTTGGCTCGTACCCCATCGCAGTTCTCCCCAAACCTTTCTCAAGCCTCGTCTCACTCATTTGATGTTGGCTATTTAGTTCCATTCACTTTCCCTGGAACAGATCCCACACACTCACGGGGATTGCATACACGCCTCCACCCTCTTCAACTCTTCATCTGGCTTATTTCGGACACTGATCCAGGCACATGGATCGAATGCTTCCAGTTGGAAAGAACCGAATAGGTGTTTTTTTTCCCCCCTTTTTCTCCTCTCATCATCATCTCTTGAATGGAAGCTTTCTTTCAAAGCTGTCTTTTTTACAGTAATTCCCTTTAACAGAACCTCAGAGGGGGAATCAGGAATCTGACTGTCTCGTAATTCCAAATATATCCCTGGCCAGTGAAATGGTAAGACCCACAGAGCTTGTCAAATGAGGAATTCAGGTTTCATTTACACTACCAGAAACCGTGGGTCCTTAAACCATTTTAAAATGTTTCAAAATGCTGTGTTAGACTGTACGACTATGCTGAGAGATGACAAACATAGATTAGAAGATTGGATTGACAATGTTGGATTCACAGTGATTATTACATTGCTTTAAGTATAATTTGTAAGCTCTTGCACCATATTTCTGTCATTACTTACTCTCCTTCATGTTGTCCCAAACCCATAAGACTTTTGTTTTTCTTTGCAACGCAAATTCTATTTTAATGAAACTTAAGAGAATAACTAAAATGTGCTTCAAAATGTTCATACAAACATTGTAAAAGTAATCCATATGAACCAAGAGGTTTTATCTAATCTTTCGGGAAGAGACACGATTGCTGTATGAAGAACAGACTTATTTCAGGCTTTTATTCACAACATTGATCAATGCACAAACATAGATCTCATCAAATATGGTAAAGAAGCTCAAACGTGCTTGCATGAGAACCAATGGGGTTATTTGAGCTTCTATGTACTGTACTAGATGAGTTATATTTATTTGTGTTGATCACAGTTTATACGTGAATACAAGCCTAAATCTTTTCATCATATAAAGCAAACTTGTTTGACTTGGGTCAAACCACTCAATTCATATGGACTACTTAAAAAAAAAAAAATGTTGGGACTTTATAAATTTGGGAAAGTTTTTGGTTGCATGGACTTTCAATGTATGAACATAAAGGGAACATAAAATGAGAGAATATTAACAAAATCTTAATTTGTATTTCGAAGATGAGTAATGGGTTTATGGGTTTGGAACGGTTTGAGGGTGAATAAATGTTGACCGAATTTCCATATTTGAGTGTACTAACCCCTTCAGATATTTTTGTATAATTGTACAGCCTAAATTTACAAATGCAATTCTATAATTTATGTGGAGTTTAGATTACAAGCAAGTTACAGTCATTCTCCTTCCAAAGTCAACTGGCAGAAGCCCACCTCTCCCACTGCTATAAGTACTACTCAGGTCATTAGCCCAGACAGACAGAAACATTAGCAGACACGACACACAGCTTACACTGTGATGTATTGATCCACCGTGAGGACTCTGGGCAGGAAGAAGGACTATTTGCTTTAAAGTTCAATGGCTCTCCACTACTGTTAGTGTTGTAACCGCAGGAACAATCGATATCAGGAGAAGCCCAGTGTCACCAGATATATTCACCCACTCACATACATCATAATACCATCCAAACTCTGAAGCTTGTATCCATTGCAGACCCAGTCTACATTTCTTTCTCTTAGTCTCCTAAAGCATTTTTACTTTTTTATTTATTTTTGGCATTGTGACTTAAGGCATGGTTTAGCTCTTTTTTGTGTATTGTAATTACACCCAGTATCCATTTCTTGCAGCTGTGATAGAGAGAAACATAGAAGAACGAGGTGTCACAATACGACTGATTAGGATGGCAAAGGGAAATATGTGTTTATCAGTAGGACATGAAGCTTCTGTCTATGACAAAAAATACTTTTTTTCTGGTTCAAGGTGTGCAGTTTTTGTCTCTGCCTGTCCATACATAATGGGCTGTTGTTGGGGGGGTTGTGTGAAGATATTAATGCTGTGATTGTGAAGATGGGGTGGGGGGTGTCTGTCGCCTTAGAGAACAGCAAGGGCAGGCCGTCCTTTCCCTGGTTCTGATGAAGGGGTCACCTAGAATTTATCACTCGACTCCAAGCCCTGTCTTGATGTGAAATGGCACAATTATCGAGTCATATATTTTTTCCAGGTCTCCCCTATTCTTTGCAGTAGCAAATACAAACAGGTATATTGTGCATCTGGAACCACACTGTATACAAAAAAAAAAAAAAACCTTCATTTCAAAGCCTCGCTGTATCTCATGCATTGCGTGAATCGAGCAGTATTTAGTAATACAGGTTCACGTCCGCACCAGACAGAGAGTAAACATGCAATGCATAACCCGCAATGTTTTCCTTGCATTGCCAGAACGTCCTGCTTTGCAACCCAACTCACTAACTGAAGTCAGCCTAGGGTGTAATCCCTCCCTCTTTTTGTGCATATGCATACTTTATGGCTGTGCATACATTTGCATCCCATTCTTTCCTTTCTGCAGCACGCCGGCTTCAAGATCCCTCCCTGTAGCCTCCGAATGAACCTGTTTACGTTCGTACATTTCCACTGGCGTTTGAACTTGGCCCATCGATTTGTTTACGGTCAGGGTTACGGCACAGTTCTTTAAAGGGGCCTGCAATCGAACGTCTAAATATTTGAGTAAGAGGTCAGCGGTGAGAGCTGGAGAAACAGCATGCAAATGCAGATGGGGCAAGGGAAAGAGGAAAAGGACTAACTGACTGTGTGTTTCTGACAGGAACAGGCTAATAGAGAAAAAGACTAAAGATGAGTCAAGAGGCTGCCGCATAGTGCAATGCAACTCACACTTCCTACTAAGCTCACAAGAGGGAGCTACTAGTCAATCCATTCACATGTGTGTGCTTGATGAAAATCCGCACCTTTAATGCACTGCAATCTGCTCGACTCATAGAGACACATGTATGGAATTTAGACTTTAAAAACTTGAAAATGGACAAATTTACCATTATCATAATTGCAGGGCTTAAACTTTGATGTCAGACATTATGTCCCGTAAGCTTTCATGAAATTACTGATATTCCATATAAATCATTAAGTATAATAATAGTTATTAGACTGTTCTTCCTATTTAAAAAAAAATATACAGTATATATGATATTATACAGTATGGTATTATATGGTACTATTATTAGCGTTTGGTCTTATTACTTACCATAGAAAATAAATTGTAAAAAAATGGGATATTGTGATTTATCTTTACTTAAAATATGTACACAACATTTAGTTGAAATATTATCATTCATTTGTACTTTATATGTGATATTCAAATATTAAGAAAAGAAAAACACTACTTTATTTGCCTATTGACATTAAAGTAATTGAAAGAAATATTTTAAAAATGGGTGGCACATGTGGCTAATATGTGATTGTGGATTTGATGTTTATTAACCCTCTACCGCACGCATTATGATATACCTATATAAAAAAATATTTGACTCTTTTCTTTTCTTAGAATGGCTTAACTTGAAGTGCTGTAAAAAGAAAATGAGATGTTTTTTTTTATTATTTTAAGGTACTTTATGATATGTTGCCATACAGCAACAACATACGATAGTGGCAATTTTTTGAAAACAAATCGCCATTTAAATTCGATTTTTTTCCATAATACAAATGCATTGGCAGTATGGCAAGCCGGTTAAACTTTTATTCATTTCCAGGATACTAATTTTTAAAAAGGTAATATATATATATATATATATATATATTCACATAGAGCTTCACATATAAATACCCATTTGCTAATAATGTCGCCTTCCTTCAGCATTATGCATTTGAGGTCTGAAACACTCCGCTACATCGGTGACATTTAAGAAACACTTTTGCTTCACAATAGTCTCTGGCGGGAAATGATCCACTTGTTATTTGATGCTAGTTAAATAACTGTAATTACTGAACCTTTTAGATTTTGTCTCTCCAGTGAAATGATGTTGTCTCTCTCTCTCTCTCTCTCTCTCTCTCTCTCTCTCTCTTTACTTTCTACATTTAACATCATACACATTTGAGCTGCAGGAGTGTGTGTCTTATACCAGATGTCATAGTTAAGTTTGTGAAGAGAGAGAAAGTATTCTTGTGGAAATTTTGTTGTCACTGATTTTAGATAAAGTATGAAGATTTGGGGGAAAAAGCATTTTTAACCTTTCTTTCTTTCTTTCTTTCTTTCTTTCTTTCTTTCTTTCTTTCTTTCTTTCTTTCTTTCTTTCTTTCTTTCTTTCTTTCTTTCTTTCTTTCTTTCTTTCTTTCTTTCTTTTACTGTATTTCTACTTTTTGCAGTATTTTGTAATTGTTGTTCTTGGATTTACCATATTTGTAGTACCTAACTATATATATATATATATATATATATATATATATATATATATATATATATATATATATATATATATATATATATATATATATATATATATAGTTAGGTACTAAAAAAAATATATATATATATATACAGTATTATGCCTATAAACATAATACCATGAATATGTTACTATTGCACATTTTTAGTCTTAATAAGCACTGTAGTGTATAGTGCTTGTATTGGCAGGAATATTAATCTCTGAAAAATGATATGTTTTATCATGTGGTGTGATATAGAGGCTTCTAGAATGATAAATTGCCAGTACCGTGTGAAGTCGTAGAGATATCCATGCAGAAGCAACATACAGATACTCAGCCGTACCGCTCAGCTAAAATCTTCTGGCCGTGTGCAGGCGTAGCTAATAGCGGTTAAGCAGCAGTTACGAAGCAGAGTTTATGTAGCATATTTAGGTTTATAAGTCTACCTATAGCAAAAATACGTTTACCCCACCACAAAAAAAAAAAAAAAAAAAAAAAAAAAAGATGTACTCAGCCTGTTGGATGAATTACAGAGAGCAAATAGAGCCTCAATGAATGCAGCGGACTCATTCCTGGAAGGAATCAAACCTGGAGGAGAAATCAGCTATTTTATTAAACCTTCCATGTTCCACATAGTAGATTTTCTTCTTTTCTCTCAAACAAACTAAACACTTCAGTTATAAAAAACTAAAGTGCTTAAGCAGTAATATAATAAGAGGCAGCATGCAACATATGGTAAATGTGGTCTATGGTTTATAGTGTTCTTCCAGTCCAGAAAAAAAAAGACAGGGAACATACTTTTATTTTAGTGGTTAATTTCCCCAATATGATGATGCCTTTTTTTTTTTTCAATTAACAAAACAAAAGAAAATTATACTTTGGTTACTTTCTTCTGGTTTCATGCTTTTATTTTTTAACCATGGAAACACGTACTGTTTTATACAATAAAAAAAATTACATAGTTCAAGCCAAGCTTTATTTCAGTCTGAATTTGTTTACCAAAAAGACACAAATATAAACATACTTTTTGTTTTATGATTTATAGCTTTGCGTGGATTTTAAAATTCCCTCTTTCTGGGTTGTTAGGAGTATAACTGACACTTTCTACTTTGGTCTGGCCTTTTCTAACCATAATAAATCATCTAAAAGAAAGGCTATCAAAAGGAAATGTAAAACAGTCCCATTATAGGTCTCCATGTACACTACTACTTCTTCTTCTTCTTCTTCTACTTCTTTGATAATATCATAATTATATTTATGATTTCCAGAGGAGAGGAATTGCCCAAAATAAATTAGACTGTGGTACTTAACATTTAGGTGATATTTCATCAAGTTACTTTTATTAGTTTAATTTATGGATAAGCAATTTACATGACTGAAGCTGCACCATAAACATCGTTTATCAAAATACATTATAATAATGAAGCTGTTTTAAAATGCATATTAAAGGTACTAAAAACACGTTAGACTGGCTAGCTGTGATGGTTCCATCGGTGAGATAATTAATGGCTAAATAGGAGCTTTCTTGGCAAACAGTTGAGGAATGAGTACTGGCCCTGTAAAAGTGCACACTGTAAATACAACAATAGGTAAGATTAACCTCCAGTGATAAACAAGTGCACTCCATCGCCTGGGACAATAATGCAGAGGACTCACAATTAACTCTGAAATTAAAAACATGCAAGTCTGAGCGCAGCAGATGACGAGAGTGGTATTTAATTTTGTATGTGTCTCTTTGTATTCGGGAAGGAAAGCAGCGAGAGTTGGGTTCGGTTAACAACAGAAGATAACAGGAAATCCAAATTATTCTTTTTTTATGCATTTTGACATTTTGTTATTGCATTTATTGTTTGTTTTCATTTTATCATTGCAATTAATTTACAAACTAATTAACCACTACTGCTTTTAATTTGTTTGTTACAGGGTGTTTTGGATTATTCTAATCATCCAAGCATTCGAACACAAATCTTGTGTCCCCTGTAATGCACTTAACACATGTTTGTAGTAGTCTCCCGACATGATTTGAGGACATCTCGCTCCGTCTGCTCGCCCCTCATCAGCCATGAGGAGTCATGCCTGGGTGTCTTGAGTACCATTTGTTAATCAAGGCCAAAGTGGCAGATTATAAATATAACAGAAGAAAAATGACACATGTAAGTGATCTCATTTAAGAGCATTACATTTGAATTTATTGGGGTACTTAGAGGGGATGGAAAGGGTCGTGACTCTAGGGTGGTGGTTTCGAGTCATGCAAATGAGAGAGAGAGAGAGAGAGAGAGAGAGAGAGAGAGAGAGAGAGAGAGAGAGAGAGAGAGAGAGAGAGAGACTGAGAGCAATCGAGAGTTATGGCGGCGGTTGGCGTCTTAGCCTTCACTTCATTATCATAGAGAAGTGCCCCACCTGTTGGGTCCCCAGGAGGCCGTACCCCAGTGCCAGCCCCCTCTTATTGTCAGTGTACACTTGTCCTCACATGTGCACTTCAAGAACACCTCAGCATGTATGACTCATCTGACTGTTGGCCGAACGATGATGATGTCATTATGATGTCAAAGTGTTGGTTTGACTGTGTTTGTGTTTACTTAAAAGGATAGCTCACTCAAAATGATAATTCTCTCATCATTTACTCACTCTCGTGTCATTCCAAACTGGTATGACTTTTCACAACACAAAACAAACATTGATTTTATATTGTGAAATCAGTGGGGTTCAGTGTTGCTGTTTTGGACCGGATTGACTTTGATTGTAATGACAAAAATAGTTGAAACTACCTTCAAAATATCTTCTTTTTGTATGCCAGAGAAGAAGGAACTCATACAGGTTTGGAACGATATCATACTATACATTTTTGGCTGAACTATTCCTTTATTTATGGCTGGAATTTATCTAGATCATTTTTGAAAAAGATCATAACCGCATCATAAATTAAACATTCACACAGATTCAAATGAAAACATGTAAATGTAAACTTGCTAAACTCTTGGCATGCTGCATTTTAAAACAGTTTTACAAAGTTTTTTTTTTTAAAATGATTAATGCGGCAGAAGTGAGAATTCAATTTAATATATAATGAAGACATATTTGACCTAATAGGGATAACATTAAGATTGACAATGAACATAACAGACATTACATAAAACCTGAAACATCTTATTTATGATAAAACAAGCTGCAGCACTGGAAAAGCATGTCCCTTTTGTGTGTTTTCACAGGTTTCAAATTCCTCTCAATTAATGATATTTTTTGTTTTTAGATCCTGCTTTAAAGATTATGACTGGACTGACTGTTTATAAGTAAGCTTTCGCACATACTGTATGTACAACAGCAGCTAAACCTCTTTGTCACTACCAGCTGCTTATACATTGTGCATTTTTTCCCTTGATCTTCACTACTTAAAGCAAGAAACTATAGAAATGTGTTAAATAAAGGAGTGGGACGCCTCAAACCGACAGATACACTTTGAGTGCCGTGAGACAGAGTGATAGCTTCAATCCATTTGTTGGCCCCGCTTCGTGTTTTGTCAACAGATCGCACTGGGGTTTTGTCAATGGATGTTGACAGAAAATCAAAAGCACCACAGTGGCGGCAGCACATAATGGTGACTTAGCTCTGATTTACACATCTCTTATAAAGATCGACAATTTTCTAAACAATCAATCCTCTCACAAGCGCTTGTTATTTTGCTTCATAATAACTGTTAGCGCTTTTCAACATCCCTCCGCGGACAGGATCGCGTTTGCGCAGGAGAGCGCCTCTTATCTTTAGTGGAATGAATGCGCGCTGAAAGGATAATGTCCCAGTGATTATATTTTGGAACATCCTACTGTCCCCCCTCCCCCCCCCAAATGTCTACCCTCCTTATGAGTTTGTGATGTTGTCAGTTGTTATTGAGAACCGGAAATATCGCCGCTAAAGAATCAAGGCGGCACAGCGTGGAGTCTTCGAAAGCTGCGCTGCGGATTTCTACCCGCTCTATAATTTGATCAAAAGAAGATTTACTAAAGAGTATTTGTGCAAGGACGCATCCGTGAAAGATTCTCACCTAAACTCAACATATCAGGGTCTGCCCGAGAGCGACGTTTGCGTTGGAGGGTCTCTAATTTCATAATATAGGCCTCCATATGTCAGGCTCCCTGCGCTTGCTAGACTGTCAATGCTCCAAATAAGTTTCTCAAAGTTAAAATGTTCCAGCCAAACGAGGAGGTAGAATCTCTCATCCAGTATGGAGAGCCAGGCTGTGGAGGAAAGACTCCACCAATAGCATCTAACAGTTTTAGAGGTGGGCAGGCCTTACGTTTCGTTGTGCAGGCAGGGCTCTAGCTTCAGGCTTAGCCTCTGACGGTCCTGTTATGCATTTTTGCCAGACAATTGACCGTTTAAACATCTTTACTGTCTTTTTAGCTCCTTGACGCCTCGGCTGTTATTACCGCATTGTTCCTCTTCCCACCATGGTGATGTGTGAGCTGCTCTTGCACATGTGCGGCACTTTTTCCGTGGGCTTTTCTTCTGTGAGGGCGATTACGTTTTTTTTCTCTCTCTCTCTCTCTCTCTCTCTCTCTCTCTCTCTCACTCTGCAGAATACCAGCTCTGCTTTTGCTGGAAAGTCAGATGCACACGCATGTTGCCATGGCAAAGCTTAGAATATATATTTATATATTATGTGTGATTTTTTTTTTCTTCTGCTTTTGGCCTTGATTGCTTTATCTCGTGGTGTAGAGCCTGTTGCCCTCAGGGCCAGATTTAGATGTGTGTGGGTCTTCAAGGGTTTTACTGCAGAAAAGCTGTTTGGATTGGGGCTGCTACGCCATACAAGTGCGACCGAATTGTGTCATTTCTGGTTTTCTACTTCGTGCTGGAACCAAAGGAAAGTCCAAAAGAAGAGCAAAAAATACAAGACAAAAGCTGATGAAAACAGGCCCGATTGGATTATGTCAGACCTGGCATATTCCTAGTTTTGAAGAAAGTCTTGGTTTGCCGTCTTATCAGCCCTTGCCTCCCAGCTAAATGAATTAAACAGGCACAGCCAAATGATTGTCCTTGCTTTGAGTTTGTCTGTCTATGTCTAACATTGCAATAAATAGTAAAAGGCAATGGGAAAAAAATGCATTTATTTTTTACTATATGTACCTGTCAGGTAAAGGCATATTGAATTGCTAATGATGATGCGGAGACTTGATAATAATGCTTGATAAAAGTGACAAACATTTGCAGATCCTAAAGAACTGTCAAATTGTTCCGTTCACATGAAATACCTGTAAACAAGGCAGAAGGAATTGCACTACATTGCATCAGAATTGCATAATTATCAGTTCTGAAATTAGTATTTTGCTCTAATTTTTCATTCAGGTATAATCAGCTCAATTTCTCTATCCTATCTCTCTCCAAAAGAGCATGAGAGTTTCTCCTCGTTGCCAACAGGTAATCATGTCTGATTAGCAGTTCAACACACTAATTACATTTGGTTAGGAAGTATAATTTATCCACCATGACTTCCAATATAGAAGAGCTTTAAGGGAAAACACTGGTTGTATGCCTGCAAAGATTAAAGGGGTTAGAAATAGATGCTAATGCCAAAAACAAAGACACAAATCTCTTAAATTCATAAATCAGAAACAAATCAAAGAATTTGTTATTATTGTAAATTATTTAGCTTGATTTAATTTTCCTTTTTTTACCTAAAACATTGCACTGTGTGTGTGTGTGTGTGTGTGTTTCTGTCCGTGCTGGTAAAGATATATTTGGCAGCTTTTTTTCTCCCTGTGGTGTGGTCATCTGTGTTCCAGTAAACCCTGTGGATTATGTTGTGACACATGTTGAGATCATGCTTTAGCACCTCTCTCTCAAGGCTACAGGTGTGAACAGATCCTTTCTGTTGGGCGTTTAAACTACACAGACAGAGGTACGAGTACATTGGTGGAGTTGTACTATTTATCCTCAGTAGCCTTTCCATGCCTTCATTTGCTTATGGAAAATGTTACGTTTTGCTTTGGCACAGTGGGAAATGGTGTTGTTGTGATGGCATAGTATGTGGATAGTGTAGTTTTGTTTTATGTATATGGATTTGGAGTCTAAAAGTTCAGAGAGACTGGGAGAGTACCGTTGTTGATTAAATCTGGTCATTATGACTCATCTTAGACCTGGTATTAAAAGAATAGGTCACCCAAAACTGAAAATTGTGTCATCATTTACATGTCGTTTCAAACCTGTATGACGGTCTTTTTTTTTCTGTGGAACATAAAAAAGTATTTTGTGAGAAGCGTGTGTGTGTGTTTGTGTTTCTCCAACAGTCAAACAAAGTTTGATTACCAACATTCTTCTAAAATATTTTCTTTTGTGTTCCACATAAGAAATAAAGCCATACAGGTTTGATACGACATGAGGATGAGTAAATGATGACCTATATTTAACTTTCATTTTGAGTGGTTTGATTTACAAGTGGACAGCACTAAATACAGGTGTACACATCCATAACGTTTTGTGATTTGATCACATTTTGACTAATGCCCGTTTCACAGAGCGGAGGCAGTGCAGAAGCTGTGCGAATGCAGAGCGTGAGCAGCACACGGCCATTGTGCTTTCACACTGGCAGCGTTTGTCGCACGCAGCTGAACCATGGCTTACGATATAGTATACTTCAAGTTCATTTTAATAAAACTTAATAAAGTATAAAATAAAGTACAATACTTAAGTAAAGTTCAAGTATATTTTTAAGTATACTCTATGTAGTACAGGAAGTATACTAATATCAATGCACTAGAAGTAGACAATTTCAGTACTACTTGGGACAAATTTGTCCTACTTTTTAGTGTATATTTTTAAGTATACTTTAAGTGTAACAGTAGTAAACTTTGTGAACACAAATAGTTTACAACTAAGTTTTTCATTTGTACTGCAACTATACTACAAGTTAGGACTGCACGATTAATCGCAATTTCCATGTAATCGCTTTTAAATCGAGATGGCTTATCGCGATTTTGAAATCGCAAAGGCTGCGATTATTTTGTATGCGCAGCTTGTCATTGATGTATGGCTCTGTAAACGCTGCTCCATCTGAAAGCACTGTGAATTTGAATCACTTATAACGTGAATTTGAAAAAAACAAAAACATGAGAAGCATTTAATAACCTCTTGTCCAACAAAACACAACATTTAATAACTTTAAATGACTTACTCCAAACTCACTTCATAACGACAGTTGAGGATCCTTCTGTGAGATGATGTGGCAGTTGTGTGTTTATTGGTCATGTTTAATCACTCAAAGCATTTCAATCTCCTGTTTATTCAGCTACAGCGATAGGGATTTCCTGGAATGATGGGCCTTATCTACTTCTGTGGCGGGGCATGTTTGGCATGTCTGCACGAGAGCGCCCTCTGGTGTTCAGATGGAGCACCATTTACTACCGATCAGCCGCACTGCACTGACAAGCTGCGCATAAAATAATCGCAGCCTTTGCCAAATTGCGTGCGGTTTCAGTGCGATTAATTGTGCAGCCCTACTACAAGTGGTATACTGATAGTTTACTAGTCATATACTTGTAGCGCATTTTTTAGTTTATGAAAGAACACTTTGAAGTATACTCTCAGTAAACTGTTTTGTAGTTTTATACTTCAAATACTAATTCTTTAAGTGAACATCATCACACTTATAGTTTTCTATGTATATATTGTTTTGGGTAACACTTTATTTTGATGGTCCCTTTTGAACATTATGTTGACTATTAGTAACTTTGCAACTACGTGTCAACTAACTCTCATTAGAGTATTAGTAGATTGTCTGATTATTATCTGAACTCTTTATTGTGATGCTCCCCCAACAGACATTCTACTGACTATTACTTTGCAAGTACATGTCAACTTATTCTAACCATAATTCTACCAGTCTACTAATACTCTAACACTCTACTGAGAGTTAGTTGACATGTAGGTGCAAGTTTACTTATAGTCAACAGAATGTGTTAAAGGGACCATCAAAATAAAGTGAAACAGGTTTTTGTACTCTATATGTACCTATTTAGGTATTCATATTTTATACTTGAAATATACCTTTAACTCCTTACATTTTAAAAACATTTTATTCTAGCTTCATGCAGATTTTTTTTATCAACACTTAAATGTGGGTAAGTTTCATAAAAAAGCAACATTTTAAACAAGAATCTAGATTTCTTCGGTCATCAAATCAAAGACTATGTCAGGATCAGATTCAGAACAATGATCAAAACACAGATGAAGTAGATCGAGTCGATCTACACCCCCAAAGCTTCACAGTCGTAAACCCTTCCTGAGTCGACATTTGATTTGGTAACGTTAGGTAGTTTTGATTTATTTGATTGTGTCATTTTACATTTGTGTAAGCAATCTTCTATCACTTGTTTCTGCTTCTTCTTCACCTGTGCTAAGTAGATCCGTTGATTCTCTACTATAGTTTACATGATAAAAGTAATATTAAATTTAAGGGGCCCTATCATACATCTGGCGCAATGCGGCACCAGGAGCGACATAAGTGTTTTATGCCAGTTTCAGCCTGACGCATTTATCATTTTCACGTCCTGCTCCATGTTGTTTAAATAGCAAATGCATTTGCTGGTCTGAAAACGAGGTGTGTTCAGGCGCATTGTTGGTGCGTTGCTATTTTGAGGCAACTGAAACAGACTGTGCCATTGACCAACAAAAACCTGGTCAAAAAAAGTAAATGGCCCAGTTTTTTTTTTTTTTTTGTTATTTAAAGGCCGCATTAGTAATATGAGCCTTTAGGTAGGTGCACAACATGTGTACACTCTGCTTATTACACACAGGGAAGCGCTGCAGCACACAAACATGCCAAATATTAAAAATAAAAGGATTACAATGTAAAAGATTATTATTAGAGGCATTTCCACCGAAGTTACCTGGAACATTTTGTCCCAGGAACTCTTTTCCCCAAACCTGTTGCTTTACGCGCTTTAACCTCATGCACGAGCAGATCCGTTTCCTCTCTGGAGAAGCCTTCAGTCTTTCTGCTTTCTAATTCCGCCATGTAAATAGCGAATCCGCCATGGCGCAAGCGCAACTGGCTTTTAAAGGGAATGGGAGATGAGACTCTGATTGGTTTATTGCACGTTACGCCCAAAACACACCCATCACTCATTAAGATATCAGGGACAACCCTTTTAGACCATGCGCCAGGCGCGCAGACCATTTTTCCCGTCGTTAAACTAGCAAAAGTGGATTCGGACACACACTAAGTGCACTTGCCCCATGTGCTTTAGACCATGTGCTTAGATTGTTAAAATAGGTACCAATATATAAGCTACCTCTAGTTTTAATCATTTTAACTGGCCTTTGAAGTTTGGGCACTAAAACAAGTGTTCTAAACTTTGTCACATCTGTAAAAGAAAATAACTTTTGGGGGGGAAAATGCATATACTATACAGACTTCATAGAGCATCTTCAAAATGCTGTATGGAGTGATTGATAAATCTGCTAAAAGAAATGATTAAATATAAATAAATGTATAAATGATCATGTGAAGAATGCCTTGTATTTAAAAAAACTATGAGCATTATGTCAACATTTCTACCTTGTTTTCAATGATTTAATGTTTATTTTGTCTTTTTATTCTTTAAAAAAAATAATAAATCTTGCCAGTGGTAATTTGACCTGTGTAACGTGTTTGCAGGCAAATGTTTTCTCAACATCAAAATCTGATTAATTAACTACGGAAACAAAATAGAACCTAACTCCTCGAATCTCCTTCACTAACTAATCTTGCCTTGACTATGAAAACTTTGAGAAAAACAAAAGGTCGTTCTATAAGAGAACTGTTCTCCTGCTCAAATTTATAGGCACTTATGAAGGTGCCTGACTCGATATTTATAAACACAACTTCAAAAGAAGTCAACATCTGCTATCAGGTTTGAAAGCTTCTCTGCTTGTAAATATATACCCATACGCCAAGTTTATAGACACTAGCAATTAAATATATTGGAACTAACAGAATTTTACCACACACATTAATATTTTATGAGACAGTGAATATTACTGCATTGAAGCTGAAGCTTTTATTACTCATTCTGTTTTTTTTTTTTGTTGTTTTTTATCTTTAAGTGGACAAAGCACTTTAACTTATCATTATGATTTTGTTAATGAGCCTTATTGGGACAAATCACTTAAAACATGTTAACATAGTAGTGAACATTTGATGCTATAGTCTGCTTGTTTACAGGATATCAAGGGTGTTTCTAAAACTTAATCAGTTAATTTAATCCAATTTGTTAAAGATGTTAAACAGTTTTACTATTTGCATGCTTCTATTTCATTTAACAGCTGCTTTGTTGGTGTTTTATATCGATATTAGAGAAACCATTGCAAATTGTGTTTAAATCACATTGACATCTAAATATCAGTAATAGAAAACTGATTTGTGGTGTATTATTGATTCTCATTGTTTGACTTTACTTCAGGAATGGGCTTTTGTGTGCTGCTTTAATGCTTTATTTCTGCTCATCAACTAAGCAAATTGTGCAACAAAACCTGCCAGGCTCATTATTACTCAAACAAACTGTAACAGCTGCATGCCTGTGTGTGCGTGCTTGTGTGGGTTTTCCTGTCGACATAGTCTTAATGAGCCAGTATAGTAATTATCAGTCATTCTGTCTGCACTTAATTAATGAAAGTGCAGTATTAATACGTTTACAATCCAGTTTTTGCTTTTTTGTCAGTGTGTCTCCACAAAATGCTGGTCAGTTATTTTAAAATAATTTGTTCTGTCTATCTATCTATCTATCTATCTATCTATCTATCTATCTATCTATCTATCTATCTATCTATCTATCTATCTATCTATCTATCTATCTATCTATCTATCTATCTATCTATCTATCTATCTATCTATCTATCTATCTATCTATCTATCTATCTATCTATCTATCTGTCTGTCTGTCTGTCTGTCTGTCTGTCTGTCTGTCTGTCTGTCTGTCTATCTGTCTATCTATCTATCTATCTATCGTTATATATACATATATATATCTCATTCTATCTATTGTTCACAATACTGGAATTTCCGACTTCGATTCCATTTTTGAGACCACAGGGAAAACTGCCATATATATATATAACAAGATAGATACATCTGTAATCAAAATCTAATAAAACAATTATGAGGTAATAACAAATTATATGCATGACAATATATATATATATATATATATATATATATATATATATATATATATATATATATATATATATATATATATATATTGTAATGCATATAATTTGTTATTACCTCATAATTGTTTTATTAGATTTTGATTACAGATGTATCTATCTTGTTATATATATATATATATATATATATATATATATATATATATATATATATATATATAGATATTGTCATGCATATAATTTGTTATTACCTCATAATTGTTTTATTAGATTTTGATTACAGATGTAACCTGAGATGTTCCCTTTCAGGGGAACTCGAGCTGCGTTGAGACATTGTACCTACCTTATACCCATGCCGCAGTACTAGCAAGTGCCTGTCTGTGTGAAATCGTTGTGCACACTAGGATGAGAGAACCAAAACACCTGGAGTGGAACCCAGATCCAGGTTATTAAACCTCACAAAAGTATGTGGTGAGGACCAGCCTGCCGCATCACAAATGTCCTGAAGGGAAACTCCCTAAAGCAAAGCTTTAGAAGCGGCCCGAACAGCCATAGGTGAAGGCTGACTGGACGATTTGTGAGCAAGTGAGATAGCCTTGACTGCCCACTTACTCATTCTCAAATAACTGGTCTAACTTACATTGAAGGGCAGCTCTGTGGACACATCTAATGCCATGACTGGGCACAGCAAATTAAGTTTCTCCTGATCTGATGTTTGAAAAGGTAGAGGACAGAAGGCCTGCAGTACAATAGGTCCCGCAACATTAGTGGGGACCTTAGGAACATAACCCGGTCTAGGGTGAAGAAAGGCTTTCACCATGCTTGGAGCAAATTCCTGGCACAAAGGAGCTACCGTCAGGGCCTGTAGGTCTAATTATTTTAAGAGCGAGATAGCGAGAAGGAAGACAGTCTTAAGGGTGAGGAACTTTTCTGGAACCTCTTCAATAGGCTCAAAGCGAGCTGCAGCAAGACCTTCCAACACAACGGCCAAATCCCGTGCCGGAGCTCTTGAACAGGTCTCAGTTTCAAGATGCCACAGAGGAAACGAGTAACTAATGGGTCTCTCCCAAAAGATACCCCACCCAACGGAGTGTGGTAAGCAGATACGGCCGCCACATACATCTTTAAGGTGGAGGGGGATAACTCTGCGGAGAAGTGCTCCTGCAGGAAATCCAGCACTGTACCAACAGGGCAGTTAACTGGGCCCAGCTGGTGCTCTCCGCACCATGAAGTGAACACTCTCCACTGCAGGGCATACAGTTTCCTCGTGGAAGGAACTCTGAATTGGAGTATGGTCTCAACAACCTCGGTTGAGAGACCTGATTCTATGAGCCGAGCCCCCTAATGGGCCAAGCCCACAGTTTCCATAACTCGGAACGAGGGTGAAAGATTTTGCCCACTGCTTGGGACAACAGGTCCCTTGCAGAAGATGGGCCTAGTTCTGGCAAACCCTCTCTAGAGGCTTCACTCCAGTTCCTTCACATGGGCGAGAACGACATATCGATGCCGAACTGCCATATGCTCTTATTGAGCTAGAATAAACCAAGCGTCAATATAATTCAGTACATGAATGCCCTGGAGTCACAGTGGCGCCAGAGCTGCATCCATGCATTTTGTGAAGGTGTGTGGTGATAAAGCTAATGGGCGAAAAACGATATTGGTACACTTTGCCCCCGAAAAGGTGGAAGGATGGAGAAATCGAAGAATGCGTCCTTGAGATCTATCGTGACAAACCAGTCACGATTTGCTTGAGCATCTTGAACTTAAGCTTCTTTACAGAGCGATTTCGAAGGCACAGATCTAAAATCGGACCCAACCCCCCCCCATTTGGAACAATAAATTACCAGCTGTAAAACCCGGATTACCTGCTGTGAGGAGGAACATGTTCTATGGCCCTCTTGTCCAGCAGAGCCTTTACCTCTTGCTCCATAAGCAGAACCTGCTCGGGGTCTACAACTGTGGGTAGAACCCTGCTGATCCTGGGCGGGCGAGACCTGAACTGAATTCTGTAACCCTTTTCTACTGTAAGCCGGACCTATTGAGATATATTCGGCAGTAGTTTCTACGCTGCCAAAAATTCTACTAAGGGTACCAGTCTCTCAAGACTGGCTTCTGGTATTACTTGAACAGCCAATTCGGTGCCCTGAAATGGCCAACTGGCAGACAACAACCGAACTGACTGCTCTGAGAGTATTCGCTTGATGGATACAGCTGCGCCCCGAAGCACACATGGTGGCTGGGGGACTACCCTCAGAAGCCTTACACCGGTGACGTCAGGACTTCTTCACTGAAGCCCTCTTAGAGATAATAACGGTTCTCAGATCCATTTTGTCCTTTGAAGACTTCGGCTGCGAGGGACTATTTTAGGGGCGATGCTGACTCAGGGGAGAGATAGCTCGCAAGCTTCTCTTCAGCCCTGTGCATTGCCCAATGGCAAAATAGTGTTTTAACCCCATGTCGTTAGAATAATTGGAGGTTTGGGGGATAAAAACACAATATGATCGGGATTTGCAATTTTTTACCGACCTCCACACCGAGGTGTCGAGGTCGGTTAAAATGGCAAATCCCGACGCGGAGGTTGTGATCTAGACGGTAATAATCTTTCATCTACTTTGCTTTTATGATGAACTTCTTGTCTCTCTGCTGGCCAGTCGATGTTTAGTTTATTGACAGCAGGAGTCACAACCTCAATAAGCTCCTCATAAGCGGGAGTCTGAGGTGGCGATTCCTCAGTATCTCCCATTTTGATACTAACGACATCCAACTCCTCAGAGCTGGTTAGTCGCAGTGCCGGTGCCTCACCCTGGGCGGAAGAAACTGCAACGCATGCTTTCAAACCCTGGGATAAAGCACAGAACCTGGCAGGTGAGGGGAGAGAAAGGGCTGGGCCTATCTCTAACCCCTCTGTCAGGTCCATCTGCGAACCCTACGATCAAGCAAGATCAGAAGCTAGCACTGTTTTGTTCCGGGTATGCTTTATAGTTTCCTGGACAATGACGTCACCTGCCTATGATGTTCCGTCACTCCATTTGACTGATTTCACACGTGCTTCACGACGCAATCATGAGCATTCCCACAGCGTCTTGACGCAGCTTGAGTTCCATTGAAAGGGAAACATGGTGGGTCTAACAGTAAGAAATACTACAGAAATTAAGGTAATGAAATGTAAAATAACACTAGATAGTTTTCATTGTAAATATTAAATATAGATTAATGCTTACAATTAAAGTTATAAAAGTTATTTAGTCGAGAGCGGTGACAGATTTTCTCTTTGTCTTTTGTTCTTTGATTAACATAACAGACAGCAGCAGGATTAATATGCTCCTGTCACTTTAAGAGTTTATGCACGGATCCAATATACTTTTACACAACATGCATTATCTGTCAAATATTTACGTTCCAAAACTGACTGTTTACCTGAATACTCTGCAAGATGGTCATTTAGCATGTATTTGGCCTTTTAAGAGCAATAAGCCATGAAAAAGAAGTCAGTATTTGGTTCTCGCAAGCTGTTTGAGATGCGGCTTTATTAGAGAACCACGTATATAGATCAGTGGTGCGCAGGCTTTTAGTGTGAGCTCGAAATCTGCGAGAATTACTAAAATTATGCACAGTACAAGCACTATTCAACCAGAGCGAATTAGATGAATGAGTGCGAGGAGGCATGTGTGTCAGTTCTATCATTATATTGTTCTGTCTTTTGTTCTATCTATTGTTCTATCATTCTATCTGTCATTATATCATTCTATCTATCATTCAGTCTACCATTCTATCTTTTCTATCATTCCATTGTCTTTAGTTTGTTCTGTCTTCCCTCTTGTCTGTTCTCCTTTTATATATGTTCGAGTATGTGTGTAGATCCCAAAGCCCCTCTTCTCTAGTTGGGGAATCTCTTACAATCTTCTCTTTCTCTCTTGGGAAGGTGGTTTCAGGCATGAGATTGATGTGCAGTTGGGGAAACGACACCTTGAACAGGATTTGCCATTTTAAACCTCTCCAAACCCATGTGATCTCCCCTATTTGCCCTCTGAGGGATCAGTGTGGAATGCAGTTTCAAAAGCCAATGAAGAAAATTGAAAGAAAAGCCCTCTTCCCACCAGAGGAACAATGAATATCTTCACAAATGCTAAAACGCTAGGTAGGCGAAATATCATTTTGTATTTTGTTATTGAAAAAAAGTGCAGCGGAGCCGCGCTTGCCTTGGGACATCTCACAAGCTTTTTTGAAACAAAGTATCCTTGTTTCACTTAGAAATCATTAACTATACCAAATCGTTTTCATGCCCTGTCAGTGCGTAGATTTGTTTTTCAGAGATGGGCATCGTTTTGCTGAGACGGGGAAAGCAAATGATTCACGGATCCTCAGTTATTTTTATATCTACGGACTACACATGGTACAAGCTGTACTCGTGTACTGTTTGTTAACACATCTTTCTCCCGTAGAGGGGCATCAGGTCTAACCTTCTGTTGCTTTAGGTCATGTCATAGCACTTCGCCATGGCTTATTCAGCAAGCGAATGACACTGATGGTGTAATATGACTTTGCAGCTCTGGAACCAGATGTAAAGGGAAAATAAAACACCCTACACTCATTCAATCCAATTTTTTTGACAACTTTGTTTTTTATCTGATGCTTGTTCCTGTGAAAAAGGAGAAAGATAGTGAGAGGCACCAGGCGAGAGAGGTACGAAAGGGTGTGAAAGGGCCACCTCAACATTCCTCATTGAGCACAGCTACTTAGGGAGCCATGAGCCCTTGAGATGTGAAGTTCTTTTGAGTCCGCACCAGGAGCTGTGGGCTCCTAATTGTTTCTAATAGATAGGGAGGTGTCGAAGCTTATTCTGCCAGCCTGGAAAGAGAGAAAGAGGGTGACAGGGAGGAGAAGGGAGGGAGAATGAGGTATTAAGAGCATAAAAGAGGATGGGTGAGAGCGGTTGCAGGCCTTGATTTGTAATGACTCATTAAGTTTTCCTGGTTTTGTGCTGGCTGGCTCATTATAGCACATAGAGTGGAGGGAAATAGAGGAGTGAAGGTGGGAGGTGAGTTTAAATAGCCTGAGCCCAACACTAGGCCACAAAGCATGGACAAATAGTTGAATAGAAGGATGAACAGATGCAATAAAGGTGGCAGATGCAACCTTGCTGGGCAAATTGCCAAGTTAATTCAGATATACGCTATTTCTTTATTTGGAAAGACTGAAAAGGCAGTACCTTATGGCAAGTTTAGTGCGATGACTCAGTACGAATATAAAAAGTACTTTTATAGAGGATACTTTCATATAATGAGCACTCAATAAATGATAATTGAAAATAGGATAAAAAGGTAATGGCATCCATTAAATGTATGACTTTTTGAAATTGGCCTAAATTTGCTATACAAGTTTTGAAAAATATCCAACCCGGATTTCTCCTTGCTATTTCTTAATGTAATATTCCGAGTTCAATACACAGTACATGTGGCATTATGTTGATTACCAAAAAAAAGAAAAAAAAAAAAAAAAAAAGGGACCAAAAAAACACATATATAATTTAAGATGGTCCCTTGTTTTATATATGAGACAATTACAATTAAAAGTAAATGGAGAATTTTTTGAAAACTTAAAAGCAGAAATGTGAAGCTTATGATTTTATAAAAACACAATTTGATTTGTTTAAATTGGCATTTTATTACAGTTTTTCTCCATTGGTTTGGCTCATTTCTTGAAACAGAAATTACATTCTCAAAACTCTAAGATCATTTGGCAAAACAGTCTTACAATTCAGCACAACACTATAGCTCACTTGCAAAAGCTCATATCTCTCCCAAAACTGTTCACTCATGCTTCAAAACTAAATTCATTTCCCATATAAAGAGTCAGTGCCACAAAAATGGCAAAGATCCTTCTCAATTACTTTGGCTCATTTCTTGAAACAGACCGGACGTTCTCAACACTCTTGGTGCTTTTGCCAAAATAACGTGGATGGTTCGGCACAACATCATGGTTCATCTGCAAAAGCTCATACCTCTCCCAAAACAGTTCACTCATGTGTCAAAACTAAATTTCCTTCTCATTTAAACAGTCAGTGCCCTCAAAATGCTTCGTCCCTTTGGCATTGTGTAAGCACTGCAAGTCAAAATGTTTAGATGTTTTGTCACTATGGCAGAGGACCATTGAAATATCCCTCATATCCACCTTTCAGTCTTAGCCCAGTCCTTCATTGACAATGGTTACTGTACTGTTTTTTTTGTGCTAACAGAATACAATTGTGTATAAAACTGAAAAAAAGAAATAGGATTTTACAAACATTTATAATACAGAATTTTATTATGTATCATTCACACACACACATAAAGTAACTCCCATACATCAGAGTAAAAAGAAAATGTATACAGCATAATATACTGTAATATAAACACAAACAAAAAACAATGAAAATGATATGCAGCCTACAGTGCTGTAAATAAAGCTGGAGTTTTACAACTAACAGTTCTTCACTGGTCGCTGTCCTCACCCTCCCTCTCCTGGTCACCGTCCTCACCCTCCCTCTCCTGGCCACCGTCCTCACCCTCCTGGCCATCCACACGCTGCTGTCTGTCTGGCCACAGATTCTCGTCCACATCACAGCGTATATTCTCCCTTGCGATGCAACGAGGGAAGAAACGGCGTGCATGTCGGAACCATCCCCTACACTGATCTCCTGTAATATCCTCACACGCAGCATCCATTGCATGGAGTAGGGACCTCTGATCTTGAGCCCGATGCTCATACACTCTCCACCTCCAAGCGGAGAAATACTCCTCAATAGGATTGAGGAAAGGAGAGTAAGGTGGTAGGAACACCATGACCATCCTTGGATGGGTAGTGAACCAGGCCCTGATGAGCGGGCCACGGTGGAAATTCACATTGTCCCATACAATAACATATTGTGGTAGGTGAGGCCCTACGAGACCTCTCTCATTTTCAGGGATCAAATCAAAATGAAGGCGGTCCAAGAAGATGAGGAGCTTCTGTGTGTTGTATGGGCCAAGACTGGGGATGTGAGTGGCCACACCATTCTCAGATATGGCAGCACACATAGTTATATTGCCCCCTCGCTGGCCTGGGACATCCACCGTGGCCCGGTGGCCAATAATATTACGGCCACGTCTTCGGCCCTTGGCCAGGTTGAAGCCAGCTTCATCCACAAACACGAGGATATGATGGGTCTCGTTTCCTTCCAATGCCATTATTCTCTACAATAGCGTAAAAAAGAAAACATCAAATCAGTCATACAGAAGAGTCATACA